>MJUU01019666.1:19943-45958 GCA_002080025.1 Modiolus philippinarum
AAAAAAAAAAAAAAAAAAAAAAAAAAAAAAAACTGGCTGAAATGCATTCACGATTTTGTTTTGTTTGTTTGTTTTATTTTTTGCATCAATTTATTTATGACATTTTTTATTTGTCTACGGAATTTAGAAATTCAAATTACAAGAAATTTTCATTTTCATTCATTGCGCTATGTGAGCATTTTGTATTTCTCATTACTTTGTAACCGACAAATCCCTTTCTGCTTACTATGTGAAAAGATGGCGGCAGAGGCTGCAAACACTTTTTCTCATATCTTTATCACATATGAATTCTCTTCTAGATACTTCAAATCATTTTTCTGGTTTATTATAACCTATGTTAATAATAGATAACAGGAAACACCTAAAATGGCTGAAAATTATAATTACATGCATCACTTTCCGAGGAAACCACGTTTAAGACAAAAGACAAACGTAGACAATGATAGGAACTCGGGACAGCCGGACTTGGTACCGGCACTAGCAAAAGCCAGCGATAGGGTTAAATCGGTTTATGGGTATCCAAACCTCCCTTTATCTGTCCCGTTTCCCTATAGTATAAAAACATACGAATAAAACCCAATACAGGTAGACTACTAACTCCATGACCGCAATCTCGAAAGGGGAGATTAAGACAATACGTAATTTTGATAGATGGGTCAAGAGGTGCTCGCCGCTAAACTGCCGGCAGAACAATGTCGCACTACGGAGAGAAAATTAAACTCAAAACTTCTCGAAGGGTTTGGTCAAGAATCATCATAAATTTTAGTAGACATCGACAGTATCAGTGAGATGCCAGTATGTGTGCAGAATTTTCAGGTCACAAGGTCTCAAACCTAATTTAACGGATGCATGCAGAATATCTTGTCGATATCCCCTCTTACGTAAACAATATAAGTTACGTCCCAGCTTTTTTTGGATTTTTAATCAATTCTGACTTTTTTACAACATTTCCGTAAAAACGACGACTAGAACTGCCCATGGCAATAAGTTGTTTACGAGCAACGCCATATTTAGATATTACATGTTCATATCTATTACAAAATTTCTAAATGTATTCTACAACTAATGGGATCTGTAACCCTTTTGTAAAAGTTTGGCTGTGATAGTACAGTTACGTTCATTGAAATCATCAAGAGTAGAACAAACGCATGCGAATCGTACCAGTTGAGAAATATACACCCCGTAGTATGGAGCAAGGGGGATGTCGCCGTCAAGAAAAGGGAAATTAGTAATAATGAAATCAAAATTATCCCTTTTTATCATATATTGATATAATGATATTCAGATCCAGAAAAAGGGCAACATTTGGAATCATTGTTAATAATGTCTAGATAATCTAAAAACTGGGGATTATCAATAGTAAGGATATCGTCAATATATCTGCTGTTATCATTGAAAATAGAAATAAGTTGATCACTGTTAGGTATGGTTCCGTTTTGAAGTTTTTTCATCAAATCTCGTTCGTAACAGAAAAGGAAAAGATCTGCAATGAGAGGTGCACAGTTTGTACCCATGGGAATACCTATGATCTGTTGATAAATAGTGTTGCCAAAACGAACAAAAATATTGTCAAGCAAAAGATTGAGTGCATTAATCATATCTTCACATGTCCAGGAACGATGATTATTATAGGTTATATTAGAGAAGAATCCTTGCTTTTTGTTAGAGCAAATGAACTGCACACAAGAAAACACCTTGCACACACCTTGGTCCGTGTTATTCATTTCTGTGTGTGTGTGTGTGTCTTCATTTTTCTTTTCTGTGCCGTGCTCATGTTGTGTCCTTGTTTCTTTGTATTTCCGACGTTGCCTTTGTCTTTGGGTTGTTCGTTTTGGACTTACGGTTCCTTTCTCATTTACTTTTTCCATAGTCAATGTAAAACACACCATTAATATTATTATTATACTAACTGCTGACCATTTTGAATGATTACATTATGAAATAGTTCTTTTTATTCAAAGTACTCCATAGTGAGAAAGTCAGCATAAATAATGTAATGTCCATGTCAAAAGCTCATAGCTTGACGATGTAGCAGACGACAGTCCTTTATTTACGTAACTTCAAATGATGATTACAAACTTGGTTACATTAAGCTCACAATGCATAACGCGGATAAGTCCCACCTATAAACTTGGTTGCATCAAGCTCACAAGTGATCACACGTGTAAGTTACACCTACCTTGTTAATAAGGCATAAAACTCTGCCTTCCACTCGCGTAAATGTATAATAATTGAAGTAAGAAATCAATAGTTTTTCACAGCAGTGCTCACTTTTGCCCATAGTTCAGTCAACGCGATTTCTTTTCGAAAATATGCGAAAATAAAACCGTTTTACTATTAATAGACACTCTTACAGAAGACATAATAATATTTAACAGTAAAAAATAAAAGATAAAGTATGACATATTATATTACTTGCTGATTATTAAGCTTAAATGTGATATTCCTGTGTTGTTATTGTCCCCATATCATATATTACAGTTGAATTTTGATCATTTTTTTATTTAAACTTTCAAAATAAATATTACAACAATGGAAAAATTTAGCTTTTTCACAGATGACTTAACAACATGTACAAACCTCATAATTATAACCAACAATCTATCACCCAGAAAAAGTAACATAAATCCTCTAAGAAAGGAAACTAGGGGGAAAAGATGGAGTTCTCGTAGGCTTGTAATGTCACTCAAGACGAAGTGATGTAGATTTTAAAGTGTTGCATAATGCTGATATAGGAACCACAATATCGCAAAACAATAATATTCAGGATATAGTCGTAGTCTTTGAGCATTATATTTCATCTCCAATAAACAAAACTAGTATGCAAGTGTTAATGTACTGATAATCCTCCGCAGCCCTTAAGAATTAAAATCCGTCGATTGCATTATGGCAACAATATCAAGATACATTTGTGCAAGAAGGAATTTTTTTTAATAAATTTGTTTTACATTTGAAAACACTTCGTTGTGTGTTAAAACATATTATTTTTTCCTACAAAAAATGTATTAACACGGATATCATATTTAAAAGAATAAGAATGAAACTTCCTTGAAACCTGTTAGTTTCGATTATTGACATATAGAATAAATGTTTAAATCTGTTTCTTTCTAAGTCACCCTTCCTATCAATAATTCATAAATTTGTTAAAGCTTTTCCTCTTGTTAACATATATCTATATATCCATAATGAATTGCCGATTGCCTAATGAAAACAGGTACGTCATACCTAATACAGAGGTCAATCAAAAGCTTTTACAAGAAAACTTGTCGTAAAAAGAGTAGTTCAATGAATTTCTAAAATGTGGCACTAAATTTCAACAGCTTCCTTTATAAATTTTTTCGGTCATATTGAAAAACTTTCCAATTTACTTTCAACAAAGAATGTAATAGTTATTTTCTAAGTAGAATAATAGCTACAAAACGGTCTTTTTGTGTTAAGAAAATGTTCAGAAATAATTTGTGTACGAAAAAAGTCTGTATAAGAGTATTTAGTCACACCTATCAATATCTCAATAGCGCTTAATTCAAATCATAAAATGTTATCATGACAATATTTTTTTTTCATTATTACGGTTCATTCATTCTCCAAGTATTCGTGTATATCAATTTATTTCTTCCCTTGAATATTAAAGTCATTTGCAACTTATCGGGAATACTTTTAATATGAAATCATTCCAATACCGATATCAAATGACGTATGCAAACATTACAGCATAAGGAAATGACAAAATAATGTATTCTATCGGGGTTTCATTAAAGTACACAAATTGTATTAGAAAGTAAATTCCACACAAAATCAAGATGATCAAGTGTTCTTGGAGTCTTAATGTGAATAACTGAATAAATTGAAGGTATTGAATTCGACCTCGCATTTGTTTTCTTGATTTTTGCCTCTAAACTTGGTTGATCATATAATAATGATAAGCTAATATTGTAGACCTTGACATGATTAGGTTTGTTTTAGTCTGCAGGATAGCTGAATACCGTTTGTGACCATATAAGAATATGCATCATTTCAATGAACATAATTCATGAATGTTATTGACAAAAAATTTAAATTGTTCATGAAATTTTGCAACTCTGACAATTTTTAGTAAGCTTTATATCATAAACATTTAGAAACGATGAAGATCAAACATTTTGCCCAGGAATGGTTTGGAAAGTAGCCTTAGAAGAATTACTCGTAAAAATGTCAGCGATGCATCATTCTAAAATTTTAGATCGATTTCCATTAATTTTTCATTTAAATATGTTTAAATTTGGTCCGGTTGATAAGTCCTAATCATCCCCTTCGGGGGGTAGCACTCGTTGACCCTTTTCAGGAAAACTCGATTAATCCTTCACTTATAAATTCAATGGTATGTTTATCGTAACAAAACCAAATACGAATGTTTTGGTCACTAATATATCTTTAATTATTGAAATATTAGTATAATAAGCCCCATCAGTTTGACGGAATTTATTTATTATCGGAAGACAGACTTTATGAGTTTATTTCCGAATCAAACAGAAAGCTAAGGTATGCAATGTGGATAGGTCATTTTCTACAGATGTTCGTTACTCGACAGACGTATCATTGAAAATACAAAGTTTGAAAAGACCATTGCAGACATTATACTTCTACATATGTTTTCTTTTGACCTTTTCCTCTTGATCTTGTTTATGTAATATAATCAATATTACAAACTTAGGATTCTTTTATATTTGATTTTATATGCACTGATGAGACATAAGTTGCAAAAATGATCATATGTAGAAACTAAATTTACTATAACTTTGGTTTTTTTGTTATTTATTGCCACTGGGCCAATGCCTCGGCTAGGGGATTGTTACTCCCAAAAGGTATTCACCAACCCAGTAGTTAGTACAACGGGCTGACTCGAAAGCGGATTGTATCTTGAAACTTGCAATATCTAAATATTCAAAATTCTCCTTATAAGTAAGGAGTATCTCCCTCTTGCATATATCTGTCATAAGTTCATTTTAACTCTCCATTTTTATCGATTTGGTCACGTTGGATCTATCAGATTTTACGAATTTTTTTTTTATGGTCTTTCAAATATTTTGACTTGATCAGTACTGAAGAGACGTAAGTGGTCAAAATGGCTATATGCAAAGACTAAATATACAATGACATCTGCTTTTTTTTTAAAATTGATATTGATTTTTGATTTTGGTGGTCACGATTTTGGCCCCCGGGATTAAGTTTGAAATCCATTATAGATCATGTAAGGAATAATGATAAACAATGTCTACTCAAACAGCCTGAATAAATGGATGTCCATTTGAAATGAATTATTGGGTAAAGAGCATCTAAGCAATGCTGTTACAATTAAGTCGATGAATCCAATTAATTTTGATATTACGGACGTGCGTTTTGTTTTATGGGAAAAAAAGTTTTTCTTGGATAAGTTCACTGTTTTTTTTACGTCTGAAACGTCGAACCAAAGCTATACCTGATGGGAAATCTAAACGTCAATGTTAATATTTGAATCCATAGCAATCACAGACAGCCTCAGGAATCTATGAATCATAAGATAGAAAAAAGAAGGGAAACGGGGAATGTGTCAAAGAGACAACGACCTAAAGGGAAGTAATAACAACTCAAAGCCAACATAAGATCTTCAATGATTGGTGAGAAAACCCCACACACAACGGTAGGTCGGAGCCGGTTTTTTATTAGTTTCCTATTAGTTTTTAAACCGCTTTGAGTTTTGGCCTTCCAAACGTATAAATTGTATCTGCACTGACAAGACATAAATTGTCGAACTGTGCATATACAGGAAGTATTTACTTATTTATTTATATATATATAGCCATATATATATTTAGAAACTCCATCCCTTTTTAAAAATATCAGGTATTTTACTTCAGATTTGTAGCAATGCAAAACTTTTTAAAATACAGAAATTTTACAATACAAATATTAAGTCATGGTTAAACAATTTACGGAAATCCATTTTCAAGTCTTGTCCGATATTTGATTCTATAAGTATCTTCCCCTGAAACAATGTCGTCTAATTCTTACACTAAAAAATGAATATATTTAAGTGCATATAAGTTAAGATGAAGTTTAACTCAATTTAGAAATCTTTTTTGACAATTTGTTCTTTTTTTCTCTAGGTCTGTTTTACTGCACATCTATTTTGTTATAGTAAGTAAGTGAGAACCAAACCCCCAGTCTATACCGAACATTCCAAAGACAATGGCAACAAAGAAACAAAGACTTAACATGAGCACGGGACAGAAAAGAAAAATGAAGGCACACACATATACAAAAATGAATAACACGGACCCAATAACACAATGAGTAAGCATCCGCTGCTTCTTATAAGACACCAGCCGTGCTGGACATTTCAACTCTAGTAGTAAAGTCAGATCCAGTAAAGGAAAACCGATTTTGATGTCAAACATTTTAAACAGCATTTATATTGATTTTAGCTCTCACTACAATTTAGTTATAGAAAATGAGTATGTATTAGGTCATGGTCATACAATTTATTGAAATCAACTTTTCAAGTCTTGCCCGATATTTGATTCTGTAAGTATCTTCCCCTGAAACAATGCCGTCTAATACTTATGCTGAAAATGAACTATAATCTTATTGTTCAAAATGTTATAGTATAAAGAGCTGGGCATAAATAAAAAGACATAAAATTCAAAATGATTTAGGGTTGGACATAACATGTGAATTACTATTTTTAACATCCTTTTCTCTTGAAAGTTGCATTTCAACCTTCTAACAATTTAATGAGAAGGTGTCGTAACTAACTGCTGTACATACATAGAGGATGGCTAACAGAGAAAATGATATAAAATAAGACTTAAATATTAGTAGGCCATGTCATAATAATTAACCATTCATTTTACTGCATGGTTTTTATGTAAGAAATCCTAATAAAATGAAAATAAGTTAGAACATGTTAAGAGATTTAATCTGTATCCCAAATGATGAACAACATAAAATATAATGTTTTAAACAGGGTTTAAATAAATGATGAAACTGTATTACATATACAACGTGTCTAAATATAAGGCCATTCTTTTGGTCTACAAGCCTGCATGTTTTATGGCAGCTGAGATTTTCCCTTTTTCATTATCCAAAAGAATGATCATATGTATTTTAAATTTCATTGGCAGAACCAATCATAAAGTTGTGTGTATTGATCCATTACCTGAAAGACCCCCCTCCCCATCCCCCCCCCAAAAAATAATGTAGTCATACTATTTATAGACGAGTTTTTGATCAATTCTTAAATAAGATTAAAAGTTTGGACTTTGTTGTAAAAACAAACGGAATTAACAATAGTGTCAAATTATATTAAATGATAAAAAAATTGTTGTCCAGTGTAAACATTTTCTATACTATTTTAATTACCTGTAATTTAAAGTTGTGTCTAACTTTATGTAAATTTTATAATTTCACATTGTTACAAAAAGATAATTTTGTAGGATAATAAAATTCAGACACTTTAGACGATGTGGTCTTTTTTTTTCAAGGAACAGTATCTGAGTTGATTTTTAGTTGATGAAATGTCAAAATGTAATGGTAATTCAATGTATTACTGTGCTAAAGTAATGGTAATTCCATGCATTTCTTTGTAAATTTCATGTAATGGTAATTGCAATTCCATGCAAATTATCTTCAAGTAATGGTAATTCAATGCATTACATTGTACTGTAATTCGCCCAATGCCTGGTTGTCGCGTCTTATCGATCAGGTTTGGCTTATTGTTGTTTACATGACCACATTACCGGTTAGTGGTAACATTTTATCCTACAAGTTTGAGTTAGACTTATTATGTTTACATTTGACCAGATATACCGTTATGTTGTCGCGTCTTATTCTTCAAATTTGACTTATTGATGTTTACATGCGTCCATGTCTATATTTTAATGGTCATGTTTTGTCCCTAAGTCTTTACACGCGATAAGCTTACGTCTATTTTCGTACGTCTATTTTCAAATTTGACTAATATCTATTTACATCAGAACTATTACTAAGGTGGCACATCTGATCCCTCATGAATGATCTATAATTTAGTCGTCACGTCTTATCTTTCATACCTGACTATTTTGTTTGTTTACGTTTGACCAGATCTACCATTTAGCTGTCACATATTAACCATCAAGTTTGACTGACAGGTGTTAACATGTGACCAGATTTGCCTTTAAGCAGTCAGGTCTTATCTATCAGGTGTAACTTATTGATCACAAGATCTACCATTTATGCGGCACATCATATCCCTCATTTATGACTAATTGTGTTTAACAAGTGACCAGATCTATCATTTAGTCGTCATGTCTTATCGGTAATACTTGACTAATTTTTCTTCCATCTGATCAGATCTACCAGTTAGCTATTTTACGAAAGGCTATGGAGTAAATGAAGATGAGACCATAACAGATATGTCAACTCCAACTGCAATAATTTTAATGAGCTGTATGGCCATATTGGAAATTTATTCCTCATCAACAGCACTAGAACCCAAAAAAAAGGAAATCCATAATTTCAAAAAAAAGTTTATAATGCATAAAACCAAACGAAATCCAAATAATCAGTAATATAGATAAGGACAAAACTACGATGGAGGGATTTAATCCTTCGGTTTTAGAATTAACATAAATTTAGATAATAGTAATTGAAAAAGTGTACACATGAGCTGTCCATCAAGTTTGACTGTTGTTTACATGTGACCAGATATTCGAATGAGTCGTCAAGTCTTATCTGTTAGGTTTACCTTATTGTTGTTTACAAGTGACAAGAACTTCAAGTAAGTTGTCACATCTTATCTCTAAAGTTTGACTTATTGCCTTTTACATGTGACCATTTCTAAGATTCAGTCATCACGTCTTATACTTGAGGTTATACTAATTGCTTTTTACATGTCACCAGATTTAATATTCAGTCATCACGTCTTATTCTTGAGGTTTTACTAATTGTTGATTGCACGTCATCAGATATAACATTCAGTCATCACGTCTTATACTTGAGGTTTTACTTATCATCAGATCTAACATTCAGTCATCACGTCTCATACTTGAGGTTTTACTTATCATCAGATCTAACATTCATTCATCACGTTTTATACTTGGAGGTTTTACTAATTGTTGTTTGCACGTCATCAGATCTTACATTCAGTCATCAAGGCATATACCATTACGTTTTACTCAACATCAGATCTAACATTTAGTCATCACGTCTTATACTTGAGGTTTCACTCATCATCGGATATAACATTCAGTCATCACGTCTTATACTTGAGGTTTTACTAATTGCCTTTTACATGTCATCAGAACTAACATTCAGTCATCACGTCTTATACTTGAGGTTTTACTAATTGTTGTTTGCAGATCATCAAATCTAACATTCAGTCTTCACGTCTTATGCTTGGGGTTTTACTAATTGTTGTTTGCATTTCACCAGATTTAACATTCAGTCATCAAGTCTTATACTTGAGGTTTTACTAATTGTCATCAGATCTTACATTCAGTCATCAAGGCATATACCATAGCGTTTTACTCAACATCAGATCTAACATTTAGTCATCACGTCTAATAGTTGAGGTTTTACTCATCATCGGATATAACATTCAGTCATCACGTCTCATACTTGAGGTTTTACTTATCATCAGATCTAACATTCCGTCATCACGTCTTGTACTTAAGGTATTACTAATTGTTGTTTGCATGTCATCAGATTTAACATTAAGTCTTATACTTGAGGTTTTACTTATCATCAGATCTAATATTCACTCATCAAGTCTTATACTTGAGGTTTTACTAATTGTTGTTTGCAAATCATCGAACTAACATTCAGTCATCACGTCTTATACTTCACGTTTGACTTACTGTTGTTTACATGTGACCAGATATCCGAATGAGTCGTCATGTCTTATATGTTAGCCTTAACTTGTTGTTGTTTACATGTGACAAGAATTTCGAGTAAGTTGCAACGCTTTATCTCTATAGTTTGACCCATTGCCTTTTACATGTGACCAGATCTTACATTCAGTCATCACTCTTATACTTGACATTTTACTTATTGTTGTTTGCATGTCATCCGATCTAACATTCAGTCAACACTTTTATATGTGACCACATCTACCAGTAAGTCGTCATTTCTTATCTGTCAACCTTTAATCTTCAAGTCTATAATCCACATTAAATGTTACCGGATCTACGATTTAGTCGTCTCATCTTATTTTTGTTTTCGACAATGAGATTCAATGGTTTTTTTTAGCATGACTTATAATTTTCAGAGATGCCACGCAGCTTAATATTGATGCTTTCAATCCCTGAATACGATTTACAATTGCTAGCTTTATTTGCAAGATGTACTTCAAATGTTGTTCTGGGATTCTCAAAAGGTACCAGGTGTCGAACCGGACTGCAATTAAGTAAGGCATTTCCCGTTTCGGTCATCATTTTAATATGTTGCAATAACCAGTCGAGATACGCAGAATAAATTAATGTTTCAAGTTAATTGTAATGTCACTGTACAGTATAGGTGATGTTAATGTTGTCCAAGCCATTATTGTTTGGTTTGATGCTTTAAAAGGGTGTCAAGGATATTGAACAATGGAATGTCGTTCCATCAAGATAAAATGTTAATTAACTTTTGTAAAAATTTAAAAAAAGATATAAAAATTTCAGAGAATTACACTTGTTGCTAATTGATCAAGGCATAATTATTTAAATAAAAAAACAGTAGCCGGTGGAAGAAGCCCATTAGTTGAAATACTGATGATATTTTGAACAGTATAATGTCTGGTGTAATAAGTAGGTTATCTGAAATAGTTTCTTTGAATATATTAATCATACACACCTAACAGCATCTTGGACAATTAACATAACTTTACCGGTGCACCTGATGGCACCCATTGTCTCAATTGTTGTATTGGGTATGTTGTTCATCTCTCTGTGTGTGTGTGTGTGTGTGTGTGTGTGTGTGTGTGTGTGTGTGTTCATTTTTCTCTTCTGTGCGGTTCTCTTTTGTGTCTCTGTTTCTTTGTTTTTCCGATGTTGCCATTGTCCTTAGATTGTTTGCTTTGGTTTAACGGTTCGGTTCTCACTTACTTTTATAGTCATTTAAATCGCATGGTAAGCTGTAATTAACTCTTTTAATACAAAAATTGTCTTCTGTGGGAATGAAGAAAACATTTCTGCTTTTTTCTTTTGATATTCTATTGTTTGATTTGTTATTTTATTGAAGTTTCGTTTTGGGGGCTTTTGTTTCAAAGAAATGTTCTTATTTTTTTTTTTCTAATTATTGTTTATGGATTATTTACTTTGGGTTATCATTTTTTTCCTTCTACACCGATAGCCCAACTCTTTGCTTGGTTTTGTACGGAATTTGGTTAAATCCCAAGACCTAGTTATGTTTAGAGTAATTAGCTTCGCTATTTTGTCACTTGGCATGTAAATCAAAAAGTCTTTTGATGTTGGTCTTCTTTACATGTGTATATATCCTATGAATGCATTTTCCAGAAATTTAGAGACAATTCTTAAATATTTGATTTATCCAAATGCAAATTTTCAGAGTGTGTGGCACTCATATTTTTATCCAAAAAATATGTCACTATAAATCGATGAAATATTAGCTAACAGGGTTACTTATTAAGCCTTATTGTCGTATGTTGCAGTTTATTTTTACTATTTAACAGTCTTCAACAAAGCTGTCAGTTCGTAGTTTTCTGTCATTATTAAGTTGATTGTTATCATTTTTATGATTCAGCTGGTACAGAAATGCTGGCCTTATAAAACAATTTTCCTTTATCATTGCAAAAAAAATGCAGGTTTTCAATAACATGCAATTTTATTGTTTATTGGTCTTTCACTATACTATTTACAAACAGCTATCCATTTTTAGTATTTCTTTATACATCTCTGCTAGATTTTCAGTAAACGTAAAAGAATATACAAAATTGTTTGCTTTAAATGAGTCTTGAAATAAGCAATTTGATATTTCACAAAATATGTAATAAATTTACACTTGTATCAATCTTTAATATATTGTCACAACATGATTAATTGAATATATTTTATCAAGTATTTAATTGTCACGTGTATGAAAATGAAATATATGACAAAATATAGTAATTATCTTTTATCAATAAAGCAGGGTGATAACAGGAAACATCAATAATGGGTTCAAATCACAATTAAATACTACATCTACCAGGTTACTAACAAAAGCCAACGGCAGGATTAAACCAGTTATTTTAGACCAAAATATACTCTTTATCAATCCCGTTGTCACCTTATGTCACCCATGGTCTTAATTGGGTTCGTGTTGTTCATATGTGTGTGTTTTTGTTCATTTTTTATGTGCCGTACTCTTTTTGTGTCTCTGTTTCTTTGTTTTTCCTATGCTGTTATTGTCCTTAAATTGTTTGCTTTGGATTAACGGTTCAGTTCTCACTTACTTTTAAAGTGGTTTAAATCGTATGATAAGCGGTAATCAACTCTTTAAATCCAAAAATTCTCTTCAGTGGGCATGAAGAAAAGTATTCTGCTTTCTTGTTCGATATTTTTTCTTTGATTTGTTATTTTATTGACGTTCCGTATTTGGGCTTTTGTTTTAAAGGAATGCTATTTTTTTTCTTATTATTGTTTATGGATTATTTACTTTGAGTTTAAGGGGGTAGACCTGGGGGAGCCAAACATTTTCCACTCGTTTAATTTTCTTACTATTTTCAGTATTAAAACTACACATGTTCATGTCGACTTTCAGCAATTTTAAGCAATTTTTACCGTCCCGTTTTATCTCTAGTGGTTTTCAAAGATACCCTGCTTCGTCATATTCTTTTGTCTGTCCAGGACTTCATTGTGGTGTATAAAATTGGTTCTAATTAAATTCGCATTTGATTTAAAATTATTTCAAATGCAAAATTCTGTAGTTTAGACATGTGTGAAAGTAAGCATGAATAATGATAGTAAATTTAACTAGTTTGAACCTAAATATACGGGTGTTCTGAAAAGTATAGGCTGAAAATTTTACTCTATTTTGAACACTATTAAACACTTCTTGTAAAAAATTCTGTCGTTTAATTTTCAGCGAAAACTGAGAATAGAAAGAAAAATAGTATATAAAAGATATGTTAAAATTTTAGAAAAATCTACCGTCTCATTTTTTCTTAATTTAGAAAAAAGTGGGTAAAAATCAATAAAATTGCTGAATCTGTGCTATTAATTACCTCCCTTGAAAGAAATCAGACTTTTACATATTTTCTTTATCTTTGGAAAGCATTGCAAGAAAGAAGAGTAAAATGCACTCACTTTAAATAACTGAATGTTGCGAATTAGTTTTCATGACAAAATTTAAATTGATTTGCTGTGAGGAAAAAAAATTACAAAATTAAAAATTTTGATAATACCTATTGTAATGATTCTATTTGTTTGTGTAAGTAATTAAAAAGTGAAAAACAGAGTTATCTCCTCCTACCCCAGGCCTACCCCCTTAATATCCCTTTTTTCTTTATCGTTAGCCTAACTAATTGCTTGGTTTGTACGGAGTTTGGTTAAGTCTTTAGACTTGGTTATATTAAGAGTAAGTGTTTTCACTTGACATGTAAATCATTTTTAGTCTTTTGATGTGAAACGCCACAGTTGTCTTATTATGTAGACATTTGTTTACATGTTGTCATTTTCTAATGATTGCTGTGGCTTAGTACTTACTTTCTGTCATGTCATCATTGCTTTTTGTGATTACATATTTACTTTATGATTTTCCATATTTACTACTGTCAGTTTGTATTTACTTTATGTCATTGTATATTTACTTTTTGTGGTTTTATATTTACTTTATGTCGTTTTATATTTACGTTGTGTGGTTTAGTCTTTGATTAATGTGGTTTAGTCTTCACTTTATGTGGTTTTGTATTTATGAATGTGATTTTTTAATTATGTGATGTCGTTTCATATTTACGTTGTGTCTATTATTCCTTACTTTCACTGTACATTTTCTTTTCTTTACTTGCAGTAAAATATTCTTTACTTGTGGTCATTTCTTCTTTACGTGTTGTCATTTCTTCATTACGTGCAGTGATTTCATCATTACGTTATGATGTCCGGACCTGGATCATTCAAATTGAAAGTAATTGACAAGTTTTCTTACGTTAACCACGGTTGATAACAATGAAAAAAAGATACATTTTCATGTCTTATGTTCAATAATAGTTAGCTTTATAGACTGTAGATACGATACCGTTACACTCAGTCTATTATGTTCTTGTACGGGAATGAGGGTTACGCTATCGTATCTATAAGTTATAGAGACTGAGTCTCCTGGCAAGTAGCAAACATTAAGAAAAATTTAACTTCAAATTTTAAATTGATTAACAGGCGGATAGCAAAGAGAAAGTGGGAGAAAGGCGAGGGGCGGGGAAATGGGAAACTGGGAAGAAAGATGGTGGACCGGAAAGGGTCACATCTAGATCCAGAAAATCCGAACTACATTGAATTTATTTCCTGAAATCCCGTGATCCCGAGTTTAAAAGCATCTAATCCCGACTTTTTATAGGGCCACCCCCCCCCCCCCCCCCCCNNTAGGAGAAAGGAAAATAACAGGATACCAGGAAAATGGCACTGGAAACAGTAGAAATTGGAGGAGGTAACTTGAAGAAAATGGGTGGGAGTAAGCAGAAAGGCATCCGACTGTCCCCGTCCCCTCATTGATATTATGAATCATTTATTTAACTGAAATCACTTACATAAGTAATTAATAATACATATTTTGATATCTGAGTAATGGCTATTTAACGAATGATACATTTAATCTGTTTATCTGTTAAATTGATATCTCTCAAATTTAAACTTTTAAGTTATTTAATTTTAAAGTATTTTTTTTTAATTATTAAAGCCTCTTATAGTAATTTCAAATTTACTATATATCTTATGATACGAGGTGTTTTGTGACATCCCCTGATGCTTACACGAGCATATATCTACAAACTAAGGTGGAACAGACCCCACTTACCAAACGCGATCTTGGAAAATGTTGAAATACTGTCTGTTTCTTTCATTTGCTTCAGAATTTTGACTGTTACCTTCCATTTATAAATCTAGAGAGAGAAAATGATCCGCTGCCATTATCCGGTGTGTTTTTATTCAAGTTGTGGATAAAATTTAGCTACTCTGTTCATGTGTGTGGAAGGCACATTTCTGTAAGACACATATGATACCCCCGCAGTTGCATATAAAACATGAACATCTACTTTCTAGGCACTTGATAAACAAATTTCAAGAACTTTAACTCACATATCTCGCACACAATATTGATATTACAAATCAGAGTCGACCTTTGAAATGCAAACCTTTCAAAATAATGACCGAGTCCTAAATACACAAATTCAGCCCTAAATCTAAATGGAGACAATCTATGCACATTTTCAGTCCATACCTAATCACTGTGTATGGTTAAATGAATGTAGCCTTAATATTGTGGGAATTGTTAATGGAATAACACTTAGAACACACATTTTAATAAAATGGCCAAGTCCAATTACCTCCAACAATCACAAATTTTGGCCAAAATCCCAATATGGTAATACATTAATAATGAAGGGATATGGAGTAAATGCAAATGAGACAAAGTATCTACAAATACATTGTAACAATAAGCAATGGAACAACGCTTTTATTGTTGTTCTTCATCTTGAAGTCCCCATGAGGCCTTCAACAATGAGTTTTTGTCATACCTCATAGCAAGGTCAAGACGGTCCCTAGCACCGGTTTGAGCGGAATTCATTACTAATTGGCGAGCAACGCTACATCCATGCCTTTTTACCTATAATTCATATACGTAATGCCATATTTCTGGGTGTGTGAAAATGGTGTCAGTTTTCCCCGGGAAAAAATACGAACGTTCCAGTTGATTAACAGTTTACCATATGCCCGACTGTGTTCTGGATTCAAAGGAGCCAGCCTATAAAGAAAGCTTAACGGCCTAGTGTCGTGACCAGTGCAATGTACACAAGGAGTTATTTCTGAATGGATCATTGAGATTTCAAACAATTAAAGCCCTCCGTATATCAAAAATAAAATTAGGACAACTCCCTGTTAGAATAATATGGTTTGCATTTATTATTTTTGCAATGAAGACAATAATTACACACTATACCCATTAACTTTCTATCTGCACATTGCACGTGATTTTATCGGACCATGAAATGTTGTCAGGTATAAACAATTCCGCTACGCATGTATCGAAAACATTTGACCTAATGTTGAAACTTGGAAACTGTAAGAGCTACGCAAAATCTATTGAAAACAACTGAAAGCTCACAATGAGAGAAATCATAGAAAAAACCCCATCAAAATCTGATGTAAAATAATTATTATACCTTTCCGATATTTTACTATGTAAATTCATAGTAATAAAAAGTATATTTCTTCTATTGTGCAGAAAGAACTTTTTACCGGTAAATAGTTCAAAGACCGGTTATTGAACTATTAACCGGTCAGAGAATAGCACTGTGATGTCTTTTCGCGGACTTTTCAGTGACGACGTTCATTGGTCAATGGGCGTGTCAGTTCCACATGGGTGACATTTTTAATCACGTAGCGTATAAAGGAAAAATTAAATCGCATGTTTTTTTATTTCTTTTCAGTTGATTTTCGGTATTTTAAAAAATGTTAGATTCAGTATAACAAAACACTTATTTACTGGCTATTCGAACAATAGCAAGTTTATGGTTCCCCTCGACACCAACTATTCCCCTCTGCTTTTCTCGGGAAGTAGTTGTGTCTCGGGGAACCATAAACTTGCTATTGTTCTCATAGCCAGTAAATATAATTAGATATTATTATACCTCAGTATATGAACATTACTACCAAAATTTCTAGAATAAAATTACTATTTTTCACCTTTTCCAATTTTGTAACTATTTACCAGTAAATAGTTTTTCAGACTGCTGACTGGCAGTATGAATATTGCTCCCGATTTTTTTTCCTTGCTTTCCTATTGGATAAAAAAAATCTGATGATAATTCAGAATGCTCTGACATCATCGTTTGCAAGTGACAACTTTTAACTAGCTATTCAAATTAAAGTGAACACTATTCACTTTTCAGCAGAATGACTTTTGTGGATGAGGAAAGATGAAATTGTTTATGTCTTAAGGTGTATCCAGGGTATTTCCTTTCATAAAATTTTGTGAAATTTTCTGTGTAGAAACATAATTGTATTATTGTTTAAAATTTAAAATATAATTTGGGGGTCACAGTGCATTTAAGCGCAAAAAATGAAATTGAAAATATCAGGATGATAGGGAAAATGATTATATGAAAGGATAGCTTGAAAAATCTAATATAGATTTGTTCATTTTTTGCATGTGTTTTGAGATTATTATACAGGTTACATATAAAAAGAGAAAATTAGGGGTCACCGTAGCAATAAGAGGGATCAATTGTAAAATGTTAATTTCTCTAGTGATATCTATGTTAAATTATGATAGATTATTTTATCAAATTATCTCCCTTGCTTCATTTCTGTGTTCTGTAAATCCAGCAACAGATTTAAAGCTTATGTGTTTTAGTTCACGTTTCTGACATGAAAAGGTTGTAAAAGTGATAAGGAATGAAAATTTAAAATACATTTGAACTTTCGTTAAATTTATATAACTGTTTTGTTAAATTTCTTAATACGTTAAACCTGAATGAATAATTATTAGACAAATATGGCCGAATAATACAACTAAGACGCCTTGATATGAATAAGAAATTTATAAAAAAAATACTAGAAAATGAAAGAAATATTATCCAAAGATGTTTTTTTATGGTGAATCTTTTTTTTTTCTTTTTTTTTCGTTTTTTTTTAATGAAATACTCATAGACTGTTCATTTGAGATTCTCCTTTGACAAAAAGTTATGTTGAAATTCAGAATGCTCTAAAATGATTTTTTCCAAGTGACAACTCTCAACTCGTAATGCGAATTACGATGAACCCATAAATTAGAGAGATGATTCAAAAGTAGTAATTCTTGTATTTTTGGTATAATAAAACACTCATACACTGTTTATTCAGGAATTGCAAGTTTGTTGTCCCCTTGACCCTTAACTATTGACCTCAGCTAGTCCTCGGTCAATGGTCAGGGTCTCGGGGACAACAAACTTGCTATTCCCTCATAACCAGTCAATATTTCAAATACTCTAAAAAATTCAGTTTTACCCCATTGATCCCGCATTGCTCGGAAGCGGTAGGAGCTACACAAAATCAGTTGAAATATTACCGAAAGCTTGCAATGAGAGGAATCCAAAGAAAAAAATTCCTTCAAAATCTGATGAAAAATAAAGATTTCACATATTTCTAAAGTTGCAATTTTGGCCCCTTTGACCCATTATAGCTGGGAAACGGTAAGAGCTAGGAGACATCTGTTGGCATACTACTGGAAACTTGCAATTAGAGGATTCCAAAAAGAAAAAAACCTATTAAAAGCTGATGATAAATACAGATTTCACATATTTCTAAAAATTGCCATTTTTGTTCGGAAACGGTGAGAGCTTTTGTGCCAAGAAACATTGTGTTAACATTTCATAAGGATTGATCAACTAAGTTATCTTACGGCGACCGCCGACACCGCCAGTATCATACCAATATACGACCTCAAAATTTTTAGGCGGTCGTATAAAAACCGACACTAAACACTACTCTCAAACTGGACGAAACATTATCCAATGTAACGTTTCATTTTTCTCAACCGATCAAAACATTATTCGACCGGACTAAGCCAATTAAATACGCGAAACAACCGTTCGCCGAGAACTAAGTATACTATGGGTGTGTAAGTGGGGTGCACGGAAAATTATTCCAGACGATTTGCTGTGGTAATTAAATTGTTCATATTTGACATTAGTTTCAAAAGATTATATCAATGGTAAATGTTGTAAAAAAGCCAACAAAACTGACCGTTATGAATTATTACTAGCCTGGGATCCTGACCTAAGTAAGTATGCTGACAGCGAACGGACAAGGATCCCAGGCTGCATGTATTTAACGAATAGTTCTTCGACACTAGTAACAAGGTCAAGTCCTCGGACCTTTACTTGTTTCCTAGTACAGTGTATATTGTGACCCCTTTCCTGTATCTAAATCGTCTCAATCAGACCCGGTCCCCAAATCATCTGTAGTGGGAGCAATTCTGCCTGTGAATCGTGGATGCTGTGTATGCTTTAGTACTGGACAAAATGTCTGGAAATCAAGTTCTAACATGGTTCAAGAGTCAAACCACATAATTTAACATACAGTCCCTGGACCAGTCAACATTCCCATTTTTGCGATCCGTCACGAGTCATCGATCCGTCACCGATCAGTCATGATTCAAAAGGCATCCGTCAGATCATTCATCAGTCAGCATTCATCCGTCGGGAGTCATCGTTCCTAAGCCACAGGTTGTTTGTATTCGTCATCCGTCATCCGTCACTGTTCAGCATTCAGCCAATCAGATTGCATTAGTCATCCGTCACCCGTCATTTTTAATTCAATTTAGGTAAATTAAAATATAGGAATGCTAGCGTTTTTGTAGTGATAATACATCGGCGTGCGAATGCAAAGAGAAAAAGAAAAAAAAATATAGAACATAAAACAAAAATTAATCAATTTTTCTAAATTATACTTTGAAATTCTATTTCAATTAAAAAAATCTGTGAATTTTTATTCATAAATTTAATGACACATTAAACGGGAAATGAAATGAATATTTGGAAGATATCTTAGTAATTTTTATCACATTTTTTCATTTTTATGTAATTTTTCACACAATAATGTGTAAAAGGAAAGTTTAGCAATGACCGGTGTCTATGTAATGAATTAAATGAAGATTCATAAGTAATTTGTTATCCCACTTTTTCATTGTCATGGAATATTGAACAAAATAATGTGTAAAAGGAAAGTTTCGCACTGACTGGTATATATTTAATGACTAAAATCAAGATTTATCAGTAATTTTTTATCCCATTTTTTCATTTTCATGGAACTTTGAACAAAATAACGTGTAAAAGGAAAGTTTCGCACTGACTGGTATATATTAAATGACTAAAATGAAGATTTATCAGTAATTTTTTCATCACATTTTTTCATTTTCATGGAAATTTTAGCAAAAAAATGTGTTAAAGGAAAGTTTCGCACTGACCGGTATCTATGAATTAACCCCGGAAATAACTAAAATGAAGATTCATAAGTAATTTTTGATCACATTTTTTCATTTTCATGGAATTTTGAACAAAATAATGTGTAAAAGGAAAGTTTCGCACTGACCGGTATATATTTAATGACTAAAATGAAGACTTCTCAGTAATTTTTATATCACATTTCTTCATTTTCATGGAATAATTAGCAAAATAATGTGTCAAAGGAAAGTTTCAAACTGACCGGTGTCTATGTAATGACTAAAATGAAGATTTATAAGTAATTTTTTATCCCATTTTCTCATTTTAATGGAATTTTGAACAAAATTAATAATGTGTAAAAAAGGAAAGTTTCGCACTGACCAGTATATATTTAATGACTAAAATGAAGACTTATCAGTAATTTTTATATCACATTTCTTCATTTTCATGGAATTTTTAGCAAAATAATGTGTCAAAGGAAAGTTTCACACTGACCGGAGTCTATGTAATGACTAAAATGAAGATTTATAAGTAATTTTTTATCCCATTTTTTCATTTTCATGGAATTTTTAGCAAAATAATGTGTAAAAGGAAAGTTTTGCACTGACCGGTATATATTTAATAACTAAAATGAAGACTTATCAGTAATTTTTCTATCACATTTCTTCATTTTCATGGAATTTTTAGCAAAATAATGTGTAAAAGGAAAGTTTCACACTGACCGGAGTCTATGTAATGACTAAAATGAAGATTTATAAGTAATTTTTTATCCCATTTTTTCATTTTCATGGAATTTTGAACAAAATAATGTGTAAAAGGAAAGTTTTACACTGACCGGTATCTATGAATTAACTAAAATGAAGATTCATAAGTAATTTTTGATCACATTTTTTCATTTTCATGGAATTTTGAACAAAAGTATTTGTAAAAGGAAAGTTTCGCACTGACTCGTATATATTTAATGACTAAAATGAAGATTTATCAGTAATTTTTTATCACATTTCTTCATTTTCATGGAATTTTTAGCAAAATAATATGTAAAAGGAAAGATTCGCACTGACCGGAGTCTATGTATTGACTAAATGAAGATTCATAAGTATTTTTTTATCCCATTTTTTCATTTTCATGGAATTTTGAACAAAATAATGTGTAAAAGGAAAGTTTTGCACTGACCGATATATATTTAATAACTAAAATGAAGATTTATCAGTAAATTTTTTATCACATTTTTTCATTTTCATGGAATTTGGAACAAAATAATGTGTAAAAGGAAAGTTTCGCACTGACCGGTATATTAAATGACAAAAATGAAGATTTATCAGTAATTTTTTATCACATGTTTTTCATTTTCATGGAATTTTGAACAAAATAATGTGTAAAAGGAAAGTTTCACACTGACCGGTGTCTATGTAATGACTAAAAGGAAGATTCATATTAAGTAATTTTTATCCCATTTTTTCCTTTTCATGGAATTTTGAACAAAATAATGTGTAAAAGGAAAGTTTCGCACTGACCCAAGTCTATGTATTGACTAAAATGAAGATTCATCAGTATTTTTTTATCCCATTTTTTCATTTTCATGGAATTTTGAACAAAATAATGTGTAAAAGGAAAGTTTTGCACTGACCGGTATATATGTAATAACTAAAATGAAGACTTATCAGTAATTTTTACATCACATTTCTTCATTTTCATGGAATTTTTAGCAAAATAATGTGTAAAAGGAAAGTTTCACACTGACCGGTGTCTATGTAATAATTAAAATGAAGATTTATAAGCAATTTTTTATCCCATTTTTTCATTTTCATGGAATTTTGAACAAAATAATGTGTAAAAGGAAAGTTTCACACTGACCGGTGTCTATGTAATGACTAAAATGAAGATTCATATTAAGTAATTTTTATCCCATTTTTTCCTTTTCATGGAATTTTGAACAAAATAGTGTGTAAAAGCAAAGTTTCACACTGACCGGAGTCTATGTAATGACTAAAATGAAGATTTATCAGTAATTTTTTATCCCATTTTTTCATTTTCATGGAATTTTAGCAAAATAATATGTAAAAGGAAAGTTTCGCACTGACCGGAGTCTATGTATGGACTAAAATGAAGATTCATAAGTATTTTTTTATCCCATTTTTTCATTTTCATGGAATTTTGAACAAAATAATGTGTGAAAGGAAAGTTTTGCACTGACCGGTATATGCTAAATGACAAAAATGAAGATTTATCAGTAATTTTTTATCACATTTTTTTCATTTTCATGGAATTTTGAACAAAATAATGTGTAAAGGAAAGTTTCACACTGACCGGTGTCTATGTAATGACTAAAATGAAGAATCATATTAAGGAATTTTTATCCAATTTTTTTCCTTTTCATGGAATTTTGAACAAAATAATGTGTAAAAGGAAAGTTTCGCACTGACCCGTATATATTTAATGACTAAAATGAAGATTTATCAGTAATTTTTTGATCACATTTTTTTCATGATCTTGAATTGCTAAGAACTATCAGATACATGTATCGATAATGACTTTCGATCTTCGATATATCAACGCTCGGTGAGATTCGTTTCGCCGGTAATTTTTCAATTTACTCGTATCAGACATCCGTCACCGATCATCCGTGCATAATTAATTAGATTTCTTTCTATTCGTCATCCGTCATGATTCAAGAGTCAAGTGTCGCATCATTCATTAGTCATCAGTTAATTTTACTATCCGTCAGCCGTCAAAAGTCATGATTCAGCGATCATTCAGCGATCACTCACCAGTCAACGATCAGTCAAAATGGAATGTTGACTGATCCAGGGACTGTACATCAAAACCATCATCAAATCCGATTTTCGTCAATATTTTGCAGATCGGATCCAGGGGTTCAAAGTTGAATGTCACTCCCGTTTTGTGTAAAAAATCAAATTTCATGCCTGTCAAAATCGATTAAAGCTTGCGAAAAATCGACCGAAAAGGCGCTTTTCCTGGAACTTAATTGGAATTCCAAGCTGGATCGGCTGATGTATTTTGTAGGAGGCAACATTTTTTTGGCCTTTTGAAGCGATCTAGGATGTGTCTCTTTAGTTGCAACTTAAATGTCTGTAAACAGAAGTCTGGGAGCAATACACTCATTTGTATTAACTCCGGTATCACCAGATTCACCATGAGGTAATAGTACTTCAGATAGCCTTCCATTTCCATATCTCTCTCTCCGGCTCTATCTCTTTGTCCCTCTCTGTTTGTGATTCGACAATCAATGATTAAATGTACAGACTTATTACTTTCACTACGATAACAAATTTCTGAATCTATTCCACATCATGGCTGTGTCCATGCAGGTTGACCATGCGCCTTTTCGTCGTTTTATCAGCAGCACGTAAATTTAATAACATAACTAGATTCATTATCATAGCAAGACTTCAAATTTCTTCAAGTTATATACAAAGTAAGATACCTAATACTTCCGACAGATTCTAAAATATTTTTAAAAACTTATATGGATAATTTTTAAAGCTAAAATATTGCATCATTGTATATCTCTTTTTTATAAATCGGGAAGGTATCAGTCGAAATTCTGAAGCAAATGGAAGAAACAGACAATATTTCCTAAAATCTCGTTTGGTTTGTGGGGTCTATGAGCCCTTCATGAATTTAATATTAGAATTTAATATTTTTCTTAATGTCTGCTACATGTCACAAGACCCAGCCTCTACAGTTTACTATATATAAATTATCGAACATTAGACATGAAAATGTATCTATTTTCAAATCGTAAGCCGAAAGCGGAGAGTTGTTAAATGACAATAAAAAAATCACGTGAAGCTTCAAGCCTATTAACAGCTCTAAAAGATGATCTTCGTGCTGACGATAAGATATAGTGCGCAAGTTTCTTTCAAAATCGTATACATTGTGTATTTAAGTTATATATTCGACATGCTATTGTTTTCACATGAAATGTGTACAAAAACGAGCTTTTTCATCTTAAGAAAATAATTAAATCAGTCTAATATTTTTTCCAAATAATCGAAGTGAACTATTTTTCTCAAATTATGAAATTCCCCTAGAATGTTTCACAAACTCTCTGACATGCAAAGTATTTAGATAAGAGATCGTGTGATACGCACTCAAAAAGTTTCAAATTGTTATTTGAATTACAGGTCTTACTGAGTGACTAACCCACAGGCACTACATGCTTGCATAATTACACGCAATATGCATGACACACTTCTACTTAATATGTTAGAGATCCATGTACAATAACCCTTTTCTTTAATCGAATGTATTCTCGGGGGGGGGGGTAATTACATTTTATCAATATTTATCTAAATTCTGCATATTATTAATAATATTTCAAAAAAGGGTCTAAACCAAAGACACCCACCCTAGTCGATCAGAATAAATGTACTGACAACTTTTGTCTATTTTATTCAAAGCAATGTTTTGACAAAATTTATTTTTCAATGAATATGCATTTTCCGAAGCAGATTGGTTGGTTCTATATTTTGCCTAACACTATTGAAATAATTTTTATTATTCCATCCAGAAGGCGGGCGGCAGGACATTAGTGCTGATCTTATAAATATCACTCATAATTTCATACTTTATTTGGCAAAGTGCACTTTCCGGTTATAAGTGTACATTGGTAGCCACGTTTTTTCTCTCTATGCTTAGAACCTTTTCAGACACCAGGTAATAGCTGAAATATTGTTACAGTTTATCCACATGCAGCTCTAAATATACGCCCTTGTTTTGAGGAAATATGTGTTTATTGACAATGCATAATAAGCTCATCCCGTGTATTGTAGGGATAAGAGTAATTCAACATCAATAATAGAATAGCTTTTGCCTGAGCTGTATTTAGTATTAGACGAGTGTTGGGTAATTTTAAAATGAAAATGTTCATAATGTTACAAACGTTTATTCAAAAAGATTCTGTAAGTCAGAAATATTATGTTTTTTGTGATTCAGTACATAATACAGTAAGTTCCTGTGATGCAGTGATCGAGTAAATCTCATTAATTCCGTTACTTTCTGTTATCCAGTATCTGCTTGGGGAATAACACTGGCTCTTGGCTCCAATTTTCTTTAATTTGAACATGAGACTACGAGCTCTAACACATGAACTCCGGGCTCCAACTTAAGGACTCCAGGCTCCAACAAAAGGGCTCTGGCCACTACAAACAAGGCACCAGGCTTCACTCACAGGGCTCCAGCTTCCACTCACTGGGCTACAGGCTCAGCACGGACACCGTGCAGACCTTGAGCTCTGGAGTCCGTGTTTTTACCCCAATCGATGATTTAGTTAACATTTAGCAAATTGACTTATTTTTCCTGTCGAATACTGACTATCAGCTCATTTTCGCTTGCATAAGTTTTATTATTTCAACAGAATATTCTAAATGACAAAGAATACAAAATATTTCTTCAATTAAAAACATAATATTTCGACATTTATCTTTGTAATTTTTCTCGGTCCTTGAAATATAGTGTATTTTTTGTGCATGTTTTGGGGTGTATTTTTAATCTCGTATTCAGATGAAATTGTTAAGTCTCCAATCACAATTTTGAAAAAAAAATCCTAAAATGATTTTCTTTTTTGTTTGTTTCAATCAGCAGTTATTATCTATGCGTGTGACGCACCTACATGTATATTACATGGAATAAAAATTCATGTAACGATCAAGGGTGACTGGAGGTCCATACAGGTAATTTTGAAAGGCATACATAATTTTTCAGAATAGATCATTTCTTTGATCTAAATTAAACATTAGAACTTAATAAATTTAGTGAATATTTCTTCAATTAAAAACATAATATTTCGACATTTTATTAAAAACAAAATATTTCGACATTTTATCTTGTATCTTGAAATATAGTGTATTTTTTGGTGGGGGTGTAATTTTTAATCCCGTGTTCA
>MJUU01019666.1:46035-56359 GCA_002080025.1 Modiolus philippinarum
TGTCACACTTACCTGTATATTACACTGAATAAACATTCATGTAACGATCACGGGTGACTGGAGGTCCAGACAGGTAATTTTGCAAGGTGTACACAATTTTTCAGAATAAATAATTTCTTTGATCTAAATAAAGATTAGAATTTGATAAATTTAGTGAATATTTCTTCCTTGCATCCTAAAACACATGCATCAAAGAATTCAGTTGTAGCAACTTTACAACATCAAACATTCTGTTACGATTTTTTTTATTCTGATGATTTTTTTCTCGCTATTTTTTGTGTGTTTTGTGTGTGTGTGGGTTTTTTTTTTTGCATATTTTTTTCCTTCAATATATCTATGAATTCTGAATTAAATTAAGATAAATAGTACAATTACAGGGTATCGACATGCAAATACGAGAAAGAGACCTTTACAAAACATGATTTATAAAATTTATATCGCTGTACATGCAGAAATTTCCTTAAGAATATCGTTTAAAGATGATATTGTAGAATAATTTAATTCCCTTTACTAATAATGATAGTTTCATAGGTTTTATAGTTTATTCGAAATTACCAGTGAAATGCGCTTTATTGGTTTTATTATCCCCTCGCCCAACGAAGTTGGGGAGGGGATATAGCGTTTGACCCGTTCGTCCGTTCGTCCTTTCGAACTTAAGACCATATATCTTTTGGATAACAAGTCGTAGATGGACAATGTTTTGTTCATAGATGTATCTTGAGGAGAACTTGAAGTTGATATGTAGAATAAGTGGATTTGACCTACATTTCATGCATGCGTGACTTAGGTTAAAGTTTTTGTAAGAGTCCAGATCTTGGATACTACAACTTGTAGAGGAATAATACTTTGTATGTAGATGCGTCTTGTAAAGTTACGAAGGTCCAGATAAAAATTAGGTCACTTTGACCTATATTTCATACATAAGTGACTTAGGTTAAAGTTTTCGTAAGAGTCCAGATCCTGGATACTACAACTTGTAGAGGAATAATATTTTGTATGTAGATGCGTCTTGTAAAGTTACGAAGCTTCAGATGAAAATTAGATCACTTTGACTTACATTTCATGCATGAGTGACTTAGGTTAAAGTTTTTGTACGAGTCCAGATCTGGGATACAACAAGTCTTAGAGAAATAATATTGTGTATGTAGATGCGTCTTGGAAAGTTACGAAGCTCCAGGTAAAAATTAGATCACTTTGACCTAGATTTCATGCATGAGTGACTTAGGTTGAAGTTTTTGTAAGAGTCCAGATCTGGAATACTACAACTCGTAGAGGAATAATATTTTGTATGTAGATGCGTCTTGGAAAGTAACGTAGCTCCAGGTAAAAATTAGGTCACTTTGACCTACATTTCATGCATGAGTGACTTAGGTAAAAGTTTTCGTAAGAGTCAAGATTTAGGATACTACAAGTCGTAGCAGAATAATATTTTGTATGTAGATGCGTCTTGTAAAGTTACAAAGCTCCAGATAAAAATTAGGTCACTTTGAGCTTCATTTCATGCATGAGTGATTTATGTTAAAAGTTTTTGTAAGAGTCCAGATCTGGGATATTACAACTTGTGGAGGAATAATATTTTATAGGTAGTTGCATCTTATAAAGTTACGAAGCTCCAGATAAACATTGGGTCACTTTGATCTACATTTCATACATTAGTGACTTAGGTTAAAGTTTTTGTAAGAGTCCAGATCTTGGATACTACAACTTGTAAAGGAATAATAATTTGTATGTAGAGGTGTCTTGTAAAGTTAGGTTACAACATTTCTTGCATGACTGGCTCAGATTTAAGTAAGTAACAAGCCAGATCTTGAATAGTACAACCTCCTTGAGTGCTTATATTTCTAGACAAACATTCAATAAACGGGCGAGGGGATTAGCTACCCCTTCTCTTGTTAGTTATTACAAAAAAAGAATGTGTGTGTGGAAGCTGCAGACGGGGTATGAATTCTATTAGGTGTGCTTGATTTCATACGGGACTTATATATTTATTCGTCCCAGGTTCTGCAATCCTATATGTATTATGTGTCTACAATAATATAAACGAGGATCAGAACTAGTAAATATTGTCACGAATTCCAGTATTTCTATTCTTGAGTTTAATCACCTAGATTCGCTAAAAATTGGAAAAGACAACTAACAGCTTGCCTGTGCTTTTTGGTTCATAGTGCTTTCAGATAGTTAATCAATTACAAGATTGTTATTTTTTTTTTCAAGTAAATATGAACCAATATTGAATTATCTCCCTTTTAAGTCTAGAAGAGATGCATTTAAATCTTTACTTATTAGTCAAAGCATTGCTAACTTGCACTTAGACAATTGCCGACAATATGCAGAAAAATAACATGACTAATAGCAGAAGTTAACTTAACTGCAGAAAATTTATCCCATGCACATATCTAGGAGAAATTAAACATACTTTGTTCTTCTAAAGAAAGTATTACCTATCAAGCGACACTTTCTCATAATCGTCCAAATGAGTTAAATATAGTTAATAAAGACAGTGTTTAGGGTTCACTGCAGCCAGTAATGGTATGTCCCCATTTAACTCTTAGAATGGATATTCAATTTATAATTGTTTGTTTTTAATACCTTTCTAAAGAACATTTTATAACAAATTCATGCTACACTACAGGAGAGTTCCGATTATTTTGCCTCTTACTTACATTTTTTGATAACGACCACAATCAATCAAATACTTACTAGACACCCCTATTATTTCATTATTTTTCAGTCTGTTTGTGAATCATTATACATGTAGATTTCATTTAAAGACAAAAAAACACGAACGGAAGACAGCTTGTAGAAAACGGGTCTCTATCTTCTCAAGTGTACATATCTAAAGAGGCACGGACTATTTGATTTTCAGGGGGCGGGGTGGGGCTGGTACTTAAAATTTCTTGCCCTGATTTTTGCCCCCAAAAAAATTTCTGACCAGCATCCTGGTTGAAAACAAATATTGTGGCTCTGACTGTGTCCATCAGAAAAAAATCCTGGCATAGTGTACAGCGGGAAAAATAATCTGTCCCGCGTAGCGGGCCAAAAAAATTTCCCGGCTCGGGTAAAAATCCCAGCCCCCCTCCTGAAAATCAAATGCTCCTTGCCTTACTTTTCAATACAATTGAAATGATTAGGTTTTTTTGTTTAGATGTCATCTATTTTTTTCAATTAACAAACCTGAGTAACATGTACACCCTCTGTATCATGTTATTTTTCCAATAAACAATTTACCCTGTGTAATAAGGTGTGACATTTAAATTGATCACACGTGGCTGCAACAATTCATGTTTCGGTGAAAAAAATATTTGTATAATTTCGTCTGAAAAAGCTGAGAATGTGGTGAAATATTTTTTTTTTTTGCCTCTTTTAGTACTAACTTCCAACTTAATGTTGACTTCATTTTTTTCCTCCGGTCGGGAAATTTGAAATCTTTGGTTCATTATTTATTTCTATTATATGTCATTCAATATATAGTTTTTTGGTATAATTCTGTTTTACTTTTAATTAAATAATCCAGTATAAATAAAAGTTGGTATTTCATTGAAGACATTATTTTCTTTTCAGTAAATTAGCACTGGCATTTTATTTTACACAGTAAATAATTGATTGTTTGACAATTTGTATTTTTCATCAAAAAAATTGTGGAAATAATCAAATGAAAAGCTGAAACTTACGTATTAATATTTCTATTTGTTATTTATAACCATTAATTTTGGATTCAGAAAAAGAGAGTCTATATATAGACGCTTTCAGAAACTGGTGATTAAGAGTTATCGAACTTGACCACCAGGTGCCGCATAGTCGTCCGCCATTAAGAGGGTGAAGACTCGATTTTTACCGTGGCAACGTATGGTAATTTGTCTTGCTTAATTAATAAAAAAAATAATTTTAACATTTTTATTTCAAACAGGTATCCGTTCTGAAAGAATATACATGTTCAAATTAAATTTCTATAACTAAATAAATTTCAAAATGCAGTTAATATGAAAATCAATCTTTTGCGTATTGAAGAATATTACATAATTCAGCAATTCATGTTTCCGTACAGATGACAATAAATAGATTATCTAGGATGATGTTTATTTCGCTGGACTTGATTGCTCTTTGTTCAGGGGCCGACTCCGACCTGCCGTTGGGTGTGGGGTTTTCTCACCGTTCATTGAAGATCTTACGGTGGCTTTGAGTTGTTATTACTTCCCTTTGGGTCGTCTCTTTGAGACATTCCCCGTTTCCTTTCTTTTTTCTATTACACCTGGAGGCATGACACGTGTCCTTAATATACAGATCAGTGTAATTGTTTAAACCAATAATGTGACCCATTGATTGCTTCCACAAAGTTTTTTATTTACCGCGTGTTTTGAAATAAAATTTCACAAATAATTGATTTCTACATATATATGTTTCTCAGAAATAGAACAAAGTATTATTCCGACATCACACAAACCCACTCTCCAGTTGGACTGCTCCTTTCTAGCACAAAAATTATGGCTATACCTTTCAGTGGTCGGAGGAAGGTAACTCAGGCCAATATCAAAATTTGGTAAATAGTCAATATTTTCATTGCATAAACCAATTCATCCCCGAAATATAGTTCGAACCCCATCTCAAAAGAAATTAAAGAAACACTAGTCATAAAATAAAGGAATAAATAGTTGCAATATGTTATTTGAATTTTTGAATTTCGACAAGTTGCACGTTGTCCGTTAACTCCAACTCAAATTGTGCATTTTAATCTTTATTTTTTCACTACTTTGTGTGTTTTGAGGTGTGAAATTATTTTGTTTCATAAAACTTGTTTTTTAATTTTTATTCTTTCATAATGACATTCCCGTGCATTATTTAAATAAAAGAAATGCAATTTAATTATATATTTGATGTAATTGTCTTGCCGATTTGCAGTTTTTCTTTACAAAAATAATCTTACCAGAGATTTTTTGAATTTAATATTTCTTTTTTTTAACTTTTTAAACTAATACAGAATGTTTCAGGAAGCAGACACTTCAAAAGCGTTCATCATAAATTTAGTATCATCTTTTATTGTTCTGGTTAGCTGAATAAATGTCCATTTCTACAATGTCATGAATATGAGCAAACATTTTAAGAGCTTGTATATGCACATTAAAATCCTTTATAAAAATATTAATATCCAAATAATTTTTCCAAACTTTCGGAAAATCTATCAAGAATACTTCAAATTTTTTTTTTTTTTTTTTCTGAAATATAAATGATCAATTTATTAATCTAAATTACATGTGAATTTGATTTCTTTTCCTTCAAAACAAAGTTCACTTTTCTTAATCGACTTGTTAAATATCGAACTTCTCTGCTTAATTAACAGTTATTTGTAAAATATTGATATATATTAGGCGGTATATATGATGTCATAAAAACTGGTTTTTCACATAGATAGGTTTTGATCACTTTCTCAACAGGTGTTATTGGAGTAATTAACGAATGAAGTATGACACCTGTATCATTAAACCATATACCGATATAGCGGTAAACGCCGAGGTGTTACGAACGTTACACCCTTCCGGTAACAAGTACATTCGGAAGCCGGAAATGGCGGCACCCATGAATATGTGAATAAAAAGGTCTATATACATGTACATGAATCTAGCACAAATACGGTAATACTGTAATCGACTGTGACTGCCTGTCACAATCCACTACGGGATCGTCATCTTTTTTAGTCCGTATTTTAGAAAAAAATTCTAAAATTTGCAACGGGATCGTCATCATTTCTGAAATACGGACTAAAACAGATGACGATCCCGTTGCAAAACATTCTATGCAACCTGGCCATAGCGTTAATAATATGAGAATTACTTGTATCGAGAAGGTAAATGGTTCTTTAACAATGCGTGAAGTAAAGGAATCATTTTGGATGAAAAAAATGAATACTTTAGAGCCGTACGGACTTAACGTTAAATACGTGCATTACTTGTAAATTTACTTCCGTGTTCTATTCATAGACAGTAAACGCTTTATATCTATTTTTAAGTCATAGACGTTAACGTTATAATCACCTTTTATGACGTTAGTTTCCATAGTGTTTATAAAATAAATTCCTTGAAGAAGGCCAGTTGGCTGAAAAGTCGCAAATATGTATTAATATTATGTATACCTCCTTCAACTGTGAGTAAATTGGAGACTACATAGATAAGGGCAATATGCTATATAATTCACATATGCATGATAAAAACAAACTCTAAATAAGATTGCGAAATTTTTACTCATTAAATCAAGTAAAAATTGTTAACAAAATATATACAAGATGTGACAAAAAATATGTCAAAAGATGTCATAAAATCTGGTACAATCATAAGTGTTTGCATCGTTACATATAGTCTCTAACATTGTTTCCAGTTTATTACGTATATTTCTCACATTGAGATAGTTAAATTTTCACATTTTAAAGTTCGAGTTGTATCCGAGAACATTAAAATGTGAAAATTTAACTATCGAGATGTGAGAAATTATCGTAAAAAACCGGAAAACAATGTTAGAGATTTTTTCTCTAATTCCTACTCAATTCATTTGACGTAAAGCGATCTCCGTAGTCTACAGTCTCAAGTATGCCGCCATTTTGTTGCTATAATCGTTGCTATGTGTATCATTGCACCTTTCATTGAAAGGGGTGTTGAGTGTAATATTTTTGATAAAAAATGTCATATTATCAATAAATTCAGATATCTTAGTCATAAAATGTAAAAATCAATTCACTAGACAATGATCAGGTGTTAATTTCATCAACATCCGGTTGCACTATTTCTAGAAACTGACACGAGACAACCAATCAGCAAGTGAGATCAATGTCTAAACATGTTGATTATTAAGTTCATCTAACATCATTTGGGAAGTATTTATTTTGAACAAGAATTAGAGAAAAGTATGTTAAAAGCAATTCATTAATAAAATAGCTTTGCCTAAGAAGGGGTCAATTATGCCATCAGGAAAGGCGAATTGAAGATGAGTCTTTACTACCCCACAAAGGCCAAGCATTTGCAAATGAAAAAAAAACATCAAACAAAAATACAACCTTATCTGGAGGTTTGTAATTCCTATATAAATGCCCTAAAGGCCTACTAGCATGTATAAAAATGACTTCACAAGTAAAACCAGATGACATGCATTATGCTAATAAAGTTGAGCTAGGTGTATATATTTAAAGGGAAATAATAAGATACTCAGCACATGTCATTAGCCTTGACTGAAGCTTTACCAGATTTGTGAAATATTGAAATGAAGTCCTTACGGCCCAAGCAGTAAGGATGTTTTGAGAGGCTCGTTAGTACTTAACAGCACGAGCAGTTAAGTTAGCCATAATTGGTACTAAGTTAAATGTACTTACAGTCCTTGCATCAGTAGCCGTTACTTAATGACGGATTGTTGACTGATTGATGACGGATTTTTGACTGATTGATGACTGATTTTTCACTGATCGATGACGAATCCATGAATAACGGATGTGTACGTATTTCACGGATGTAAACGTATTTTACGGATGTAAACGTATTTTACTGATCGCATCCGTCAATTACGTGTTGTATCAATCAGTAAATCACGTATGACGGATACGTAAATATTTGGAATTTTAAGGCAAAACGAATAAACATAATATTATTCTCGTGTGTTTACAGGTTGTTAGATACATCTTTTTCGAATATAAAGAAACAGTTTGATTAAATTACGAATGCTGTATTTTGTTTCAATTTAAATCGTTTACATGTATTTGCGAATGAGAACCTGGTATCTAAACTACATAATACAAAGTATGCGTTTTGGACTCGATCTATGAAAATGACTAAAACAATATATTTTTTAGCAAATTTTATTCCTCATATTCTTTCAAAGGAGTTTTCTATTTTGCACAACATAATTTTAATGAATTTTGACATATTTAAGTCTTGAAAAGTTAGGTTTTTAGTGTCAGGTTTAACCTCTGTCTATAAAAATGACCAAAACAATTGAAATATTTTAAAAATTTTATTCATCATATTCTTTCCAAGGAGTTTTATCTTTTGCCAAACACAATTTTAATGAATTTAAACATATTTAGGGCTTGAAAAGTTAGATTTTTAGTCTGCAGTTTAAACTCTGTCTATAAACATGACCAAAACTATTTAAATTTTTGAAAATTTTATTCATCATATCATTTCGAAGGAGTTTTATCTTTTGCGAAACACAATATCAACAAATTTCAGCATATTGAAGTTTGAAAAGTTAGATTTTAGTGTGCGGTTTAAACTCTGTCTTTAAAAATAACCAAAACAATTTAAATGTTTTGAAAATTTTATTCATCATATCCTTTCGAAGGAGTTTTATCTTTTGCGAAACAAAATTTTAATGAATTTTAACATATTTAAAGCATGAAAAGTTAGATTTTTAGAGTGCGGTTTAAACTCTGATTATAAAATGACCAAAACAATTTAAATATTTTGAAAATTTTATTCATCATATCCTTTCAAAGGAGTTTTATCTTCTGCAAAACACAATTTTAATGAATTTTAACATATTTAAGGCTTGAAAAGTTAGATTTTTAGGGTGTGGTTTAAACTCTGTCTCTAAAAATGACCAATACAATTTAAATATTTTGAAAATTTTATTCATCATATCCTTTCGAAGGAGTTTTATCTTTTGCGAAACACACCTTTAATGAATTTTAACATATTTAAGGCATGAAGAGTTAGATTTTTAGAGTGCGGTTTAAACTCTGTCTATAAAAATGACCAAAACAATTAAAATGTTTTGAAAATTTTTTTCATCATATCCTTTCGAAGGAGTTTTATCTTTTCCAAACACAATTTTACTGAATTTTAACATATTTAAGGCTTGAAAAGTTAGATTTTTAGGGTGTGGTTTAAACTCTGTCTATAAAAATGACCAAAACAATTTAAATATTTTGAAAATTTTATTCATCATATCCTTTCGAAGGAGTTTTATCTTTTCCAAACACAATTTTAATGAATTTTAACATATTTAAGGCTTGAAAAGTTAGATTTTTAGAGTGCAGTTTACACTCTGCCAATGAAAATAACCAAAACAATTTAAATCTTTTGAAAATTCTATTCATCATATCCTTTTGAAGGAGTTTTATATTTTGCAAAGCACAATTTTAATGAATTTAAGCATTCTTCTAGGTTGAGAGATCAGATTTTTGGTGTGCGGTTGAAACTCAATCTTTAAAAATGACCAAAACAATTCAGTTTTTTTGAAAATTTTACTTCATGCAATCCTTTCGCAAGAGTTTTTTGCAAATCACAATTTTCAAAAATTTTAGCATATTTAAGGGTTGAAAAGTTAGATGCATAGTCTGCGGTTTAAACTCTGTCTCTAAAAATGACCAAAACAATTTAAATATTTTGAAAATTTTATTCATCATATCCTTTCGAAGGACTTTTATCTTTTGCGAAACACACCTTTAATGAATTTTAACATATTTAAGGCTTGAGAAATTAGATTTTTAGAGTGCGGTTTAAACTCTGTCTATAAAAATAACCAAAACAATTTAAATGTTTTGAAAATTTTATTCATCATATCCTTTCGAAGGAGTTTTATCTTTTGCGAAACAAAATTTTAATGAATTTTAACATATTTAAGGCTTGAAAAGTTAGATATTTAGAGTGCGGTTTAAACTCTGTTTATAAAATGACCAAAATAATTTAAATATTTTGAAAATTTTATTCATCATATCCTTTCGAAGGAGTTTTATCTTCTGCGAAACACAATTTTAATGAATTTTAACATATTTAAGGCTTTAAAAGTTAGATTTTTAGGGTGTGGTTTAAACTCTGTCTATAAAAATGACCAAAACAATTTAAATATTTTGAAAATTTTATTCATCATATCCTTTCGAAGGACTTTTATCTTTGCGAAACACACCTTTAATGAATTTTAACATATTTAAGGCTTGAAAAGTTAGATTTTTAGAGTGCGGTTTAAACTCTTTCAATAAAAATAACCAAAACAATTTAAATGTTTTGAAAATTTTATTCATCATATCCTTTTGAAAGAGGTTAATCTTTTGCGAAACACAATTTTAATGAATTTTAACATATTTAAGGCTTGAAAAGTTAGATTTTTAGAGTGCGGTTTAAACTCTGTCTATAAAAATGACCAAAACAATTTAAATATTTTGAAAATTTTATTCATCATATCCTTTCGAAGGAGTTTTATCTTTTGCGAAACACAATTTAAATGAATTTTAACATATTTAAGGCTTGAAGTGTTAGATTTTTAGAGTGCGGTTTAAACTCTGTCTATAAAAATGACCAAAACAATTTAAATATTTTGAAAATTTTATTCATCATATCCTTTCGAAGGA
>MJUU01019667.1:0-11279 GCA_002080025.1 Modiolus philippinarum
TAGAAAATTGGTCGCTAGAAATTGGTCGCTCACTTGAGTCTGGTACAACAAGTTCATGTACTGATAGTCGAATAAAAAATGCGGACAATAATTCTAAGGTTCCGCTAAAGTCAAATCATTGACAAACTTAAAACTTATTTTTTAAATTATTTAAATACTGGCTCATACCTTATTATACATCAAAATGTTCGTGCAGACAATGTCAATTTATACAAACGAATTTCAAGGACATTTGAAATTCAACAAGAGAGAAAACTGTCAAAATATACAGTAGTCTTTAGAAAATTCCAACACTTTCCTATGTCAAAAACACCCTGAAATAAAGGAAAAAAATAAGATGATGTTAATATCTAGCTAGCATTAATTTATATACATGCAATATAAAGGTTATATCAAGTGATTAAAGTTGGTTAAATAAATGGAAAAATTGAAATCATTTTTGCCATGGAACTACTTTTTCATCAGAAAGTATGGAGGTAAATTTAGGATATTATCAGTAAATGTTACACATAATAATATCTCGTAAGGTAATTAAATGCAATAGAAATGAATTAAAGTACTCTTTGATAATAAAATTTTACAAGCATAAGTAATGCTTTGTTGTTACTCCATTATATACAATATTTTTAGAAAGGAAAAGTTTGATTTCAGAAATATTTTTTTAAAAATCATCTAAATTTAATTGTGCGAAGTTAAAACTGTTATAAATTATTTTAAATATGTATCTTTATTACTTATAGTATTGGATTTCTTGTATACAATATTGGAGCATGCCCTAGTTTCATTGAAAAAAAATGATTTCGCATATAACATCTATTATTTTTTTAATCCTTTTATCTTTTTCTAATAGGTATTACCCTAGGACTGTTCCAGAAGTAATTGTGTGTGTTTGGAAAAAGGGGGGAGGGGGTCGGAAGGCACATAATTACATGCATGTCGGCTTTTCTTTAAACTGAGGTCAGACCCCCTTTACAATTTATCATAGAATAACAAAGCTCAAGAAAAAATATGTTATTGCCATCACTTGGTTTCTATAATCCTTCAACATTTATAAAAATCCTAGCTAAAACTGCTGAACTAACTTAAACCAAACCTGGCATGAATTCTCATGATGGCACGATGGTTTATGTTTTGTAGTCTCATGAGCGTTCATATAGTATATAGTTTCAAAACTGTTTGATTACTCTGAGGACCAGACAACAAACTCACTATTCATAAAAATAGAAAAAATGGTACTTTGCTGTTTCTTGGAAATAAATCAAAAACCATTACAGAGATTTATTCTTACATGTCTTAAAATGATCAACAAATTCTACCTGCCCTGTAATTCCAAGCACAAAAGTGTGTGTTTTTATGGATGTCAAAGGCAAATTAAATAAAGGAGGGAAAGCACTTAACAACTCATCATACTGAAGCTTTAAATTAAATATCAAATTAATACTATATAAACAAACTGAGAAATCTTAGATTACACACAAACTGAGAAATCCTTTATGACAATTTTGGACAAACAGAGGGTAAAACTTACTACCCCTGTCACAAACGGCTGGATGTTGAGGGGGCATAAAAATTTGTTCAGGGTTGTTCATTAAAATATATATGAAACTCTGGGCGGGGGGGGCGCAGTTTTATTTGCTGGAATGGGTAGGTATTTAGAACATATGATATTGGGATTCAAACATTTGAAAGTTTCATTTTTGTGTCTGTGGGTTCTAATCTACATGTAGATTTCTAGTGCCTTTACAGGGTACCATGTATGCTTTAATAGAACAGACCTTATCCGTGTTGATATTGTCTTTTTGTCTTTGAAGTTACTTTTTGTTCTTAAAAATCAAAGAAGATGGAGGTAAAGTTTTAATTTCAAAAATGTTCACCATATCAAGATCTATCAACATTGCAGTTTTGATCATTATATCACTACCTGTATAGGAGTTATTGCCCTTTTTTATCAAGTTTCATGATTTATAGATGTTTTGTCTTGTATTTCGAAACAATTCAATGCAGGTCTTTCTTTTCAAGTCCAAAAATATTGTTTCAGTTGCAAAAATGTTTAATATTATCTCTAGTATTACACAGGTCTACCAAGTTCACACATTCTCCAAGCAGGTAAGTTTAAAATTTGATCTTAAGGGATAACTCATTCAAGGATATTACATGCAGATTGGAAGAAAATTTTAGTCCTAATTGACCTTATATGGACCTCTTTTAGTATTCTGTTTGGTATGCCCACGTCCTGTCCATGATGGCTGTTGGCAGGAAACATTTTACAATGGCCCCTAATTAAATATTTTCACTTCCGAAACCACTCGGCCACTTACATGTAGAAGCAAACTGATCGACAATTAGCAAGGAATTCCGCTCAAATCGGTGCTAGGGTTATGAGCAAAGCTCATTGTTGTAGGCCTTGTCATGACTTCAAGATGAAGAACAACAATTAAAGCGTTGTTCCTTTGCTTGTTTTAACCATGTATTTGTAGAGACTTTATCTCATGTGCATTTACTCCATATCTTTTCATTTACCATTTGGTGGTCACATGATTTGAAATTGTGTCTGGCAAAGTCCAATCTTGGATCATAATTTGATATTGGATGGGATTTTCCAGAACTGAGTGACAATGGTCCTTTGACATACCCATTTAAAAATTTTCATGATTGATTCCTTAATTTATTCTGACAATGTAGAGTACTGGTACAATTATTAAATATATCTACCTATTATATACCTTGTTATACCTTGGTATAACAACAACAAGTAACCTTTTCCTTTTTCTGTAATTCTCTGTTTCTCATTTCTTCTTGGTAAAATTATCTTAAAATTTTAATATATTGTTGAAGACGACTTGTTACTTATTTGCCTGCATGTACACGCAAAACTTCTAAAAACGAATTACACTGTGTACAAAAAGGTCAAATATGCTTCAGTTTCATTTTGTTCTTTTCTAACATTACATCATGACTATTCCTTTGTAAAATGATTAAATAACTCGCTTAGTCTCATGTGACACTGAGAATTAACAATCAAATTACAATATGTAAATACTTTTGGCAAAATTTATGTCAAGAAAAATACAAGTTAAAAAGTCCAATCATAATCACATGAAAAAAAATTGAGGTAATTTTCACTTTCCACCTTTCCTCTTTTGTTTCGATATTACTTTGCCAACGAATTTCACATTATCAATTTTTGCATTGATTGACCCTTTAGAGAACAAGGGTATATAGGACATGACACAAACTGAGATTAGAAATTTCCTCAGGAGCAACATGAAAGAAACCCATGAAAATGTGATAAATGATAAATATTGTTCAGATATATATGTAAAACATTTAATTTGAAAAACAAACAGGTGGAAATAATATCCAAAACAAATCCTAGCTTTCAAAATGTGACAAAGAACTCTGTGATAAAATTTCAAAAGCATTGTTCTACTATAACTTAAGTTATTGGATGTCTACAAAAGACACACCCCAAGTGCATGTATCATACCATTAAACAACCTAAAAGGGAGGGGATTATACCCAAAAATAATACAGCAGTAACTGCATGTACCTATTCTGTAAATTGTCAAATATTACCTTTTATATGTAATTCTATTATGATATCTGTATACTTAGTTTACAAATCAATCAATTTCTGTACATTTTATTATTACTCATACACATGGTGCGTCTTTTCCCTGAAATGTAGCAAGAATATAATATAAAGTCCACAGAAAATAATGTATTATTATAATGAAGGGTTACTGCATGAATATTGGTGAATTTTATATTGCACGAGCTTGCGAGTGCAATATATATATTATGAGGTCTAATATTACCCAATATGCGTGCAATAACCTTTTATTGTATAGCAAAGCAAACATTTTCTTTAAAGAATGGGATTTTTGTTGCCAAGAACGTCATTGAAATAAAGCCATATTGCAATATGGAAATTAATTGTATGCTTACTTTTGGTTGCTTTCTTAAGGACATGAATGAAAGTGACAATAAAAGTCCGAAACGATCAAAGGAAGAGACCAGTAAGGAAAATCCGTATAACATTCGACTAAATCAGGGAAACACAATCCAACACAGAACATTTTTGGCAAGCCGTCATATTCCCGACTTGGAACGGGCATTTTATAAATAAAATGGTNATAATGTATTATTATAATGAAGGGTTACTGCATGAATATTGGTGAATTTTATATTGCACGAGCTTGCGAGTGCAATATATATTCTATGAGGTCTAATATTACCCAATATGCGTGCAATAACCCTTTATTGTATAGCAAAGCAAACATTTTCTTTAAAGATTGGGATTTTTGTTGCCAAGAACGTCACTGAAATAAAGCCATATTGCAATATGGAAATTAATTGCATGCTTACTTTTGGTTGCTTTCTTAAGGATATATTATGTTGCTATACAATAATAAATAATATTCTCCAAACCACCATTAAATATTGCTACATTGCCAAATTATAACTAGGGTCGATGAATCTAATTTTCTAAAAATTATATGTTTATTTACTTCAGGTCTGTATTCTTGCACCATTATCTGCAAGCATGTTGATAAAAATGCCATGGTTCATACACCTTTCTTGTTCCAAAATTCGAGGACTTTTCCATGACCCATTTTCAACCTCCATAACCTGCTTCTGGTCAATTGTTTTGCATTCATAGCAAAAAAAAATGTGATTTGACGAATAATTTTTTTCTGCTGTAGAAACAAAAATCCACGACTTTTCCATTACTTATAACAATTTATGAATTCCATGGCATTTCCAGGATTTTTTTCATTTACAAATTCCATGACTTTTCCAGGATTCCTTGACCCGTATGAACCATGAAGTGTGGAAAACTCTTTTTTTTTAATTGGGAAATTGTATAATTCCAATTCCCACCATATCCATAAAAATCAGTGGTGCTAATTGAAGTTTAAACCTGCAATACAAAATGGCAGACATATATACAAAATTGCTGCTAAATATCTACTCGCATTAGGAAACAAGTGAAGATAAATGAAACAGGACAGACAGGTTGCCAACTTTAAGTCCCCTCTGGCTATCACTTGTAGGGGTCCAGAAGGATTTGCTCCACATATTATCTTTGCTTTATGCTTCCTGGAAAATAATTGACTTAGCGGCCTAATAAATGGCTTTGGTGAAAATGTTGGTACAATATGATCCCTCTCCCAACACCAGATTGAAGCATTTCTGTCGATCTTGTAACAATTGAGTCTTGTCTTTGTTCACTATTAAGTAATCGTCTAAGTATACCACTAGACGTATATTTTGTTTTCTTAGATAGGCTGCTACTACTGTTACTCATTTCATGAAAATTCTTTGAGCAAATGTCCCTCCAAAGCACATCACTTTCCACTGGTAACATTGTTTGATGCAAAACCTCGTATACTTTTTGTGTTTTTGAAACAGTAGTACTTGTAGGTAAGCGCCTGATAGATCGAGAGAAATTGTCCAATCCTTTGGTTGCACAAGGTTTATTAATTTTTGTATTGTGCCCGTTTTGAAATGAATCTTTTCAATTGCAAGTTTAGAGGTCTCAGGTTTGTAACCATCCTTAACTTGCAATTTTTCTTCGGAACAAGGAATAAGGTACTGTAAAAACCTATTGTTGATTGTTGAGACTGAACCTTCTCTATAACTTTTTTTCTAATAAAACATTTCTTTCTCCCATGAAAAAATCTAAACTGTCTTTGGGTACATGAATTTGTTTTCTTCCTGTCCAAAGAGGTTTCTTTAGACATTCCAATTTGTAACCTTCTTTTATTATGGACAAATTCTATTTGTATGTGGTTTTTCCCAATTCTGAAGAAACTTTGACAAGCGACCCCCGACTGGAAATTCTGGACACATTAAAATACTTACTGAGTCAACTGTTGTTCTTCTTAGGAATCCGAAAAGATCCCCAGGAACGTTTGCCAGCTGATCTGTCTTTCTTTCCAAAGTTTGACTTGTTTCGTCCGGTTTATTTGTTAGAGTTGAAGTCTTACAGATTTCTGAATTCTGTTACTATTGTTACCTTTTTCTGGAACAGAAAAAGGTACTACTATTTTTGGCTACCTTGCTGACAGGAACATTATTTTCTTTAGTCTAAGGATTAGCCTTTCTCTTTCTCGATAGCTCAGGGATGAAATCAGAAATCTCTTTCTTCTGATCCTTCCTCTTTTCCAAAAGAGTATCTAAGTTACTCCCAAATACTCCATCCCTGTAACAGGTAAATTGGCCATTTAGATCTCATGTCTTTAAGATCATCCTGAGTCATGAGCAGCGGCCTTACGTCTAATATGTCTCTCCTGCAGTGTGGACTCCGTAAAAAGATTTCCCGTGAGAGAGATTTATGCTCTATATACATTTCAGCTATGGTGTACTTGTTCTTGAGAGAAATTCTCATATGGATGCACTATCATTCTTTCAAATTTTGGCTTTTTAATTTTTTGTAATTTAAAATTGTTTTGTTTTCGGACCACATGTTTATTGTGCCCACGTCTCATGATTTTATAATGCCAAGTTTTCTTACAATTGACTCGATGAATGCCCTGTGGTTACTTAAATGTTGTGATCGTCTTCTACTAGTCTTCTTGTCGGGCAGTGGATGACAGCAATTGTAAGAAAACTTTGCCAGTAAAGTTTATGTTTGTTGACGATCCCGCATCGATGGAACAAATGGAAAGAAGACATGGATGTAGCTTTGCTCAGCAATTAGCAATGAATTCCGCTCAAACCGGTGCTAGGGGCCGTCAGAACTTGTTATGAGGTATGAGTAATGCTCATTGTTGAAGGCCTAATGATGACTTCAAGATGAAAAACAACAATAAAAGCGTTGTTCCATTGCTTGGTTTTACCATGTATTTGTAGAGATTTTGTCCCATTTACATTTACTCCATACCCCTTCATTGTTAATTTTGGACGGGAGTTTGTCTCTCCTGGAGTGTGGAGTCCGTAAAAAGATTCCCCGTGAGAGAGATTTATGCTCTATATACATTTCAGTTATGGTGTACTTGTTCTTGAGAGAAATTCTCATATGGATGCACTATCATTCTTTCAAATTTGGGCTTCTTAATTTTTTGTAATTTAAAATTGTTTTTTCTGACCACCTGTTTCGTGTGCCCACTTCTCATGAATTTATAATGCCAAGCTTTTTTACAGTTGACTCGATGAATGTCCTGTGGTTGTTTAAATGATGTGTTCGTCTTCTAATAGTCTCTTTGCCGGGAAATGGATGACAGCAATGGTAAGAACACTTTGCCAGTAAAGTTTATGTTTGTTGACGATCCCGCATTCATGGATCAAAGGGAAAAAAGACATGGCAATGAATTCCGCTCAAACCGGTGCTAGGGGCCGTCTTGAACTTGCTATGAGGTATGAGTAATGCTCATTGTTGAAGGCCTTATAGTGACTTCAAGATGAAAAACAACAATAAAAACGTTGTTCCATTGCCTGGTTTTACCATGTATTTGTAGAGATTTTGTCTCATGTACATTTACTCCACATCCCTTCATTGTTAATCAATTAATGCTCCATTTCTACCTGCCAGGTCTAATGACTTGGTCGACATTGCAAAAAATCCCGTATGGTCTGATCTTTGTCTATAACATCATCTTCTAGACCTTTCAATAAAGAAGCAAGTGCCTGTTGAATATATAAAATAGATATTATGTTCACTCTTGCGGACACCTGTCTTCGAAAGACAAGCTTCTCATTATGTTTAAGTGGAGTTGTATATATAGATTTCTGATCGTCCAAATTTCGGACAGCTTTCTCACCATGTGCTTGTGAAAGTAATGGTTCCAATAAATCATCTAAATATGGAACCTATAACAACTCCCGTGAACTCGCATGCATTGGAAAACAACTTTTATAGTGTCCCTTAAATGCAGTCAACCTATTTGTGTTACTATAACGATGAAGTTCTAAAATGTCCGACTGTGACTGGTCAAGAACAAGAACAAGACCAAGACCAACACTAAGCTCATGTTGTTTTATCTCATCCTTTAAACTTGTGAAATCATATGAGAACGTTTTACCCGAGTTTCACACGTTTTATTGTAAGAACTAATATCATGCTCCATTCTCCATTGAGAATTCTTACCTGGGGCTGATGACGTTATTACTCATTTTAAAAATCTTGACTCTTGAAAAAAGACGAATTTTTGAGACACCTTGTCAGTTCACAATTTTAGACTTGCGCGAATAAATTACAAGTACTGTATGGTTGTTATATTTCGCGGGGTATTAATTTTCGCGCTATTGGCGTTTAAAACTATAAGCGCGAACATTTATACCCGCGAATATTTTACTGTAAAGAAGAATTTAAATGAACATAATGACTCTAACTTATAATCCACGAATATAAAACCCCGCGTATAAATTCAACACCGAAAACCGCGAAAATTTCGTACCACGAATATAAAGCCCTATACAGTATATTGATTACATATTGCAGGTGCCAGGTGTCATGGTCAGTTGACTTGTTGAGATGACATCACGTGATGTTTAATTTTAGGTCATCTCAAAACATTGCGAATGAGACACTAAAACGCGCGAATATTCCATTTGTTAATGTGGTAAGTACATGTTACGACTAACAATTCATTGCAAATATTCAAAAAGACCCTTCTAAACAGCATTTAGTGGATAAATTTACATATAGATATTTGGACAATGTTTTGGCTTTAAATAATTCTGAATTTTCTAAATTTACAGATGAAATTTATCCTGCAGAAATCCAATAGCAGCAGTGATCATACTCCTTTTCTGGATCTTGATACTAGTATATCAATAAATCAAGTTAAACACCAACGTTTATGATAAAAGGGATGATTTCTCCTTCCCTATAGTCAATTTTCCCCTCTCGACGGCTTCTTGTGGGGCCTACATTTCACAACTTGTTCGATATGCACGAGTATGTAGTGATATTTCTGACTTCAACGACCGAAACCTTTGTCTCACTGATAAAAATTCTGCATCAAGGGTTTAGATTTCATAAATTGATAAAAGCATTCTCTAAATTTTATTATAGATACATTGACTTACTGAAAAAAATGGTTCTACATGCAGGGCTCCTATATAACAGGGCATTTCACATACAAACTTCTCTGGAAATATCATTTACAAAGCGCATTAATTCAAAAATGGTCCTTCCAAACTTATTAATCCGTTGAACAAACTTATTCATAAAGGATATAAATACAGCATTGTTGTTAATTCTTTACTTCTGGTTTTTGTTGCCAAAATTATTGATCATCTCCTAAATGCTTTACACCAAAACTAAATTTAAACAATTTTTCATATTGGCAGTATTTGGCATTGCACAATATCATGTTTTTCTTTCATAATTTATGATGTTGTTATACGAAATCTTTTTAGAAATATTTCAATTGAAGTTTCATATGTAAGAAGGCTTGATATCATAGTCAACGGAAATTAGGTCCTTAGCTAGCTGTCAGTAACTGTGAGCATTTGTCCGAACAGTACCCATGTGTATTATCTTCATGTTTTATGTACTTCATTGTAAGGGTACTCGGTCTTGATAAGTTGGACTTTTTTCTAGTTTAATTTTTACGGTGAGTCTTTTTGTGATTGTGTATATATTTTTTAGCCATTCACCACACATACATGTAGGGGAGAGTTTGGATCCAAGAAAACGAGTTTAACCCCCACCGCAATTTTTGCGCCTGTCCCAAGTCAGGAATATGTTGGTCATCGGTTGGCCTTGTCTTCTAATAAAATTTTAGTTTCTGGATATTTGGGTTATTGGATGTGGTTTGTTTCCATTGATTTATTCACTTTTTTACCTTTTTGGGGCCATTTAGGGCTTGCTATATGGTGTGAGGTTCCTCACCGTGTTGAAGACCGTACGGAAACCCCTAGATGTTTGTTTTGGTCGTTTTAACCTGGATTTGGATTGTTGTCTCCTTGACATTTACCCCATTTCCTTTCTTTTTCATGTTGTATAATGGAGTTAAGATTCATGCATGTAGTAGTACAGTATAAATGCATGTAGTTTAAAAAATTGTTACGACAAGGATTTATCCAGTGAGACACTCGGAAGACAAAAAATTGATTATGATAGAAATGTTTAATGTGTATCTTAATCATTTATCATTTTTTGTGTTTACTAACTTGGGGGGGTGTCGATTTTGCCTAGAATTATTCGTATGGTCAATTTTACAGAATGTTTATTTCCACCAGTGCAAATTATTTATTCGCATTATCTCCAAAAATGCCGTTACAAGACAAAATTAAATTATTCGGTGACAAGTAGGATTGAATATTTATCTTCACTGGCTCCAAGGTTAAATAATATTTGTTTAGAGAAATGATCGCATAAGGTGGGAGGGGATATAAAACTACCGAAATTGCTGATTAAATAAATTTAATGGGTCGAGAAAATGTGCGACGTTTTTAGGCCTACATTTGCTATAGTGGGTCCAAAATAATCTGAACAACTCCTTTGGACCCATGCACCAAAACCCAATTCGTGTCTGATTTCGGGTGTTTTTATTTCAATAGCTCATATACCATTGAAGATAATGTACAAAGAAATATTTAATGAATAAAAATGTTCAGGAAGGCATGACCTTCAAAATAAGATCAAGGTCAAATGTTTAGGTTACAGCCTATAAACTTCATTTCACGATACGAATCAATACACAGCAAAGTAAGTGAGAACCGAACCGTCAGTCCAAAAAGAACAATCCAAGGACAATGGCAACGTCGGAAAAACAAAAAAACGAAGACATAACATGGGCATGACACAGAAAAGAAAATGAAGACACGCACATATACAAAAATGAACAACACGGACCCAATAAAAACCATGGGTGAGATCAGGTGCACCGGTAGAGTAAGCATCTCCTGCTTCTTATAAGACACCCGCCGTGTTGAACATGTCAACTCCGGTAGTAAAGTCAAATCCGGTAGAGGAAAAACAAACTTTACTGGCAAAGAGAAAGATCTGTTGTCATCTGGGAAACAGATATCTCATAGCGGTCCACAAGATCGTGATGTCGACCGTAAAACTTCTGTAGTGATGACCTCAAGTTATGGGCAACATACCCTTGCTTAAGTAGCCTATTTGTAAGCAACCGAGCTCTATCAAGGTAGTCACTGTATCGACCACAGGCCCTTGAGTAGCGAATGAGTTGGGAGATGTAAACTCCGTATGCTGGTGCTTTTGGAATGTTGCTACAAAGAAAGGGAAAGTTGACTATTGGAAAAGTGAAGTCATCACGTTTGTCATATAGCCTAGTCATATAGCAAACTTTGAATTTTTG
>MJUU01019667.1:13309-43150 GCA_002080025.1 Modiolus philippinarum
TGTCGATTTTGCCTAGAATTATTCGTATGGTCAATTTTACAGAATGTTTATTTCCACCAGTGCAAATCATTCATTCGCATTATCCCCAAAAATGCCGTTACAAGACAAAATTAAATTATTTGGTGACAAGTAGGATTGAATATTTATCTTCACGGGCTCCAAGGTTAAATAATATTTGTTTAGAGAAATGATCGCATAAAGTGGGAGGGGATATAAAACTAACGAAATTGCTGATTAAATGAATTTAATGGGTCGAGAAAATGAGCGACGTTTTTAGGCCTACATTTGCTATAGTGGGTCCAAAATAATCTGAACAACTCCTTTGGACCCATGGACCAAAACTCAATTCGTGTCTGATTTCGGGTGTTTTTATTTCAATAGCTCATATACCATTGAAGATAATGTACAAAGAAACATTTAATGAATAAAAATGTTCAGGAAGGCATGACCTTCAAAATAAGATCAAGGTCAAATGTTTAGGTTACAGCCTATAAACTTCATTTCACGATACGAATCAATACACAGCAAACTTTGAATTTTTGGTATTATCGGTTAATCAGTAGTGAGAACATAATGACGCTACTTCCGTGATAGTCCTATCAATCGTTCTTCGAACAATTGACGTTCTAGTTTTTTTAATTAATTTATCAATGTCAGTAATGAACATATTTATGGATCAAGTATGATAAGCTGAGTAAAATGAGTACACACATAATATAAAACAAATATTTTAAATAAAAACTGTCATTGTGAAATGTTCCAATGTACAGAGAGATATTGATTTTTTTCATATAAAGTAAACATAAGGATGTTTCCTTCGCAAGATAAGACAATTAAGAATTTGCCAATCAGTTAGTTTCAAATGCCGCATATCATAAAAAATATTAAACTTTATACATGGAACTGGATGGAAAGTGTGTTGGGGAGTTGGGGTGGCGGGCTTGAATATGGACTTTCGGACAAACTTGCATTTCCACAGTATAGGAACCAGTGCGCCTGAAATATCTGATTTACGGTCTACTCTGTAGCCTTTTTGACGTTTTCATGAATAATTAACAGGTCAAGTGAGCCATTTCAACATTTTTGATAAGAAAAGAAAATATTTTATCATTTAAAAGTGGTTTACGTTGTGCACAGTGTGTGTTTATATTCTCAGATATTGTTAAATTAAGAATTCTAGTTTTTAATGTCATGTCATTGAATTGAAGAGTTAATTATTTGGCTGTTTTTCATAGAAAACTAAACATACAACCTTTAAACTTCTTGTCACAGAGTATAAAGATAAGTCACACTTTCATGCAAAATTTTGATTATATAGGTGGCTGCATTATAAAGATTTTTGCAATTTCAATACAATATAAGAAAACTGCAATAAGCTTACAGTTGTAACAGTAAACAGACATACAGCACAACTGTTAACAGAATACAGTTGAAATTTTTGCAAAATAGATACTCTTACTATCAAAAAGAAAGCACAGAAGGTTATCCTTTTGTGAATATGTTGCTTAGCCTTAAATAGACTAACCATATAAATATAGACACACAAAGGCGCATTTGAGCCAAGAAATTGGTCTTTTACTGCTGAATGACTGCTGAGATCACCGATTCTTGCATATATTTACATTGGTAAACACCATATTTCTTCTCAAAAACGTCATCCCCTATACATCAATCCGTTATTCACATTTGGTAAACATGTAGCACATAAAAATGTATCACGCAACAAGGGAATATGGTCCATACTTACCGGACTTTTATGTTTATCGTGTATTTTTCATAGAAAAGCGTTAAACAACATACAGAAAAACCGTAAATCAGATATTTCAGGCGCACAGGTTCCTATACTGTGATTTCACATTTACTTTGCTTGTTCATTTCCATGAAGCAAAGAAAATAACGAATTCCTGTTCAGTAGCAACATGTGGGAATCACAAAGTATGACCATTTATAGCAGACTTTCTTCAGTTTAGCAAAATATAAATTCTTTTATGAAAACTACCATTGCATATCACTTTGCAACCTCTTTGGCAGTATTAGTTTTGTTTACTTTTTTTGCATAATTTGATACAAAGAACACACCATGTGTAATACTGTATCACTCAACAACCAATATCATCCCCCAGAGGTGGTATTGGGGAGATACTGGATTTTTAGGATTTAGACCATTTGTCATTCTCTATATAATAATCAGGGGTTTGTGTTGTTTTACACATTTCATCATACATTTAGTCTTGTTTTGGTTGAATAATACCTTTTTCGACTTGGAAGATTAGGAATTAAGGCAGCATCAGTATCTGATAATGTATTCCGTAGTTTCTTTATTATTTCTTTGTATTTTATATGTACCAGTAGATTTTCTCTTCCTACTTGACTGAGCAGCCTTAGTTGATCTACATGCTGGTGGTGTGTTGTACTGAAAAAAAATATATATATATATATATATCATTTAAGACAAATTATTTTTTAAATACCAAAAATGTATATTTTGTTACTTTTTGTTCTTAATGTCATTTTTCTTCCTTTTTATAACCCATAACAATACTAGTATATATGTTACAGTCGTTTTCTTTATTTGGGCATTTTGTTAAATGATTTAATGACTGAAAATTTAGGCATTTTATAAAATGCCTTTGAATTTTAGGCAATCTATGAAATGACTGAAATTTTCAGGCATTTTATAAAATGCCCAGAAAAAACTCCAGGCATTTAACAAAATGCCTTAACCAGAAAAAAAAACAAGAATATGTGTCTAACGGACACAATGTCCCGCCTCACAACTATTTTGAACAATGCTATATTTCGTGATCAGGTATGAAGTTGGTTGCATGGATAAAAATTTTTGATGATTTCTGTTTAATTATACCCTATGAGTATTTAATTTAAAGGGTGTTTAAGGATAATACATGCAGCATACATCCTTCACAGAAAAGAAACTTAAACCTATGGATAAACCTCAATCCATCCCCCTTTTTCTGTGATCAGTGAAGCATGAAGTTGGTGGCAAGGATAAATTATTATCATGATTTTTGTTTATTTATATTCTAATATATATTTATATAAAGTTTCATGATAATAGCATACATCTTTCACAGGCAAAAAAAAACTTCATCCTAAAAGTAAACTTCAAACTACCCCCTTTTTTCATAATCAGTGAAGCATGAAGTTGGTAGCAAGGATAAATTTTGATTATGATTTTTCTTTAATCATACGCTAATACGCATTTATTTAAAGTTTCATGATAATAACATACATCCTTCACAGAAAAAAAACCTCAACCTAAGGGTAAACCTCATACTAACCCCCTTTTTCAATGATCATTGAAGCGTGAAGTTGGTAGAAAGGATAAATTTTTATTTGATTTTAGTTTAATTATACCCTATTGAGTATTTATATAAAATTTCATGATGATAGCATACATCCTTCACAGAGAAAAAAACTTCAACCTTAGAGTAAACCTCAGAATACCCCCTTTTTTCCATTTTCAGTGAAGCATGAAGTTGGTATCATGGATACATTTTTAGTATGATTTTTGTTAATTATACCCTAATGTTTCATGATAATAGCATACATCGTTCACAGAAAAAAAAACTTCAACCTGAGGGTAAGCTTCAAACTACCCCCCCCCCCTCTTTTTTCCATGATCAGTGAAGCATGAAGTTGGTGGCTTGGGTAAATTTTTATTATGATTTTTGTTTATTCACAACCTAACGAGTATTTCTGTAAAGTTTTTCATGATAATAGCATACATCCTTCACAGAAAAAAAACTTAAACCACAGGGTAAACCTGACTTGGACGGACGGACGGACAGACCCGAACACTATATGCCCCCCTACTATAGAAGGCGGGGCATAATAATAATATTTTACAAGAAAATAAACATTTAACAACATTAATACATTAAAAATTCTCCTTATGAGTCTTAGGCATGTGACTCCTGATACATGCGTAACAGAATTATTAACTTGTTATGGTCCTGTAAAATAACGTGCGATGTGCAAGGTAAGTGTATATCATTGTTTTAATAACTGTGGTCAATTGAGATGCTTTCAAGTCTTCCTCTGATTGTAAATAAGCAATATTTATCATGTGGTAACAAAGGCAAGGCGATCACATTTTAGCCTCACATGTACAGTGAAGTGTACAAAATTCATGCCAATATTCCAGTTCTTTTTGTTATTTCCCGTAATTAACAGCACTGTACTGGTGTATTATATTTTTGTTTTGTTTTGCAAAATGCCATAAGAAAATGACTGCAACATATACATGACACACAATCTTTTCAGTTACAAAACATCCTGGTCCGACCAAATTGAAAACATCCTCAAAAGGGGTGATAGCTGGTATTTCGTGGTGATGAGATAGTACCATTATATTATCTGTAATTAAGAGGATAATGCTTGCTGGTGTAACACTGACATTTTTGATGTGTTTCCAAAGTCCTATACTATATTAGTATTTGGTAACTGAAACATCCTGTGTATATAGTATGAATTTTTTATTTCTTCAGTAATTACTTTAGTTTAATGCTTTAAAAGTAGTGACTGCTATTGTCAAAGTCAGTTCAAATTTCCCTTATTTTATTTTATCTGCTAATGGAAAAATGAAAGGATATAGAGTGAATGTACATGTGACGAAAACATTGATTTGTTGTACATGTTACATTGTAAGTTTGCCAAGCTGTAATTTTACACTGTACATTACATATTGTTTTACATTTCATTGTTGCCCCTTTTCACAGTTCACTCTTGTTTACATGCATAATTTATATTTGAAAAAATACATGTATATAATTAGGTTGAAATTAAGCAGGTGTCTATTTGACAACTGATGCTTCTTCAAAATTCATGTTTGGAATATATAGTATTTATTTCTAAAACACTGTTTTTTCTACCATTCATGGTGATGATTATTCAATTATGGTGCTAAAATTTTATCTTTCGAGTAAATGACCATTCATGGAGACAATACTACTGCATTTTGTTAATGATCCTTTGTGATGGTAAAACCTTAGTTTAATGTGTTCATGATCATTCATCATATAATGTACTAAAATAAACCATCACTTTATGTCATGTTTCAACATTGTCAAAAACGGTTATTAATACCTACCCAAATACCTGGTTCCCTAATACAAGAGCTTTTTCCTTCTATGGGGCAGGCTAGTTCTGTAAGCATGCATAAATGATAACATGATAACAGCTTTGGTGACATGAGGTTTTACCAGAAATTGATGCCACGGAAAATTCTTTACATATGTAGTTGATAAGGGTTAAGGGTGCGAACAATGAAATCTATCTAGTTGTAGTTGCAGATACTCATTAGTCCGTGACATTGAAAGAAATATAAGTGATTCTGTTTTCAATTTATTATTCCATTTTTCAATTCAAGACAGAAAATTTTGTTTACAGCTGCCTGCCAAAGATTTACTTGTTTAGAATGCATCATTTTTTTTTTATTTCAATAAGCCCGACTTCTCCTGTGGAATACTTGACAATTCCATTTGGACTTGCAGCCAGAAATTTATTTTTTGAGTCTATCACTAGGCCACATTATTTAACAACAACGTGTTCATTTTGCTCAGCTTTTTTCATTTAAATTTTTATTCTTCGATCGTTGTTTTTTCTTGTAATATGCCATTTCTTGTGTATCTGTTACCATTAAATTTTGAATACAATGAATTTCGAATCATTTTAGTTTTTCCAATGGATGGTTTTCTTTTCATAATCATTCCAAAGTTTGAAGCAGTTAATTGTTTCTTTCTTTTGAATACCATAAGCCAGATTGTGATTGGTTAGTTGTTGCAGCTGTGATAATTTGAAGTTGAGTGTCTGAAAGGTTGATATGATTTTGCAGATGACTTGTTTTCAATACTTCTAATTCAGAGCTATTTACATCATATGTTACATCTAAAGCTTCAGGTCCATATGATTGTCTGGCTTTCTTAGTACTGCAAACTTTGAGGGAAGACATTTTTTCCACCTTTTCTGTTGTACATTTTGTGTGGGTTAGTGTACAGTAGTATTTACATGTAGCTGTTCACAGCGAGCATATAATTCATTAAAGTAATGTCCCGGTTGAGTAGCTGTAGCTGACTCCCATGCCAGAGGTGGCCATTTGGCCCAAGACTCATTCTCAGCGCTCCCTCCATAACAACGCCCATGACATGATCCTCTATTACAGAGATTAAATATTTTGCAACCATCAAACTTACTTCTGATATGCATCCATGACACGGCCAGATTTGTTGTGTTATTACCTATGAGTCTTTCTGCTTTTCTGCTATTCTGTTGAGTAGTAAAGTTATATTTAATATATGTTGCTCAGTAATGCTTAAATCTATTGAACCTGCATTTCTAGATTCCTCTTGGGCTGACAAAGATGTTCCATCAGTCCAAAAATTTGTGAAATGTCAAGGTTTTCATTTCCACATGGTTGAGTGGGTTGTAGTGTTGTACTAAGGCAAATTGCTTTACAAAAGTCGGAATAGTTCTTATGTTGTCCAAAAACATGGAAAATCGAGTTTTTGATATCATGTCCAAAAATTGTATTGTTTTATACCACTCATATTTCTTTTCATTTATTTCTTTCGATGTTATACGTATAGCACATCTGACTGTACTTACAAGTCTCATTCTGGTTTGCTTAGTCAAATTATGCCTTCCTTTATACATAGTACTCTCTGTGACTAATTTTTCCAAGTTTGACCTGTAACATTTACAAATGATTAGCACATTCTTGCTTGACAACATCTTTTCCCCAAACTGGTACATGTTCACGAATCTTTTCAAATACAGAGGAATCACCATCGCAAATCATTCTCATGTATCTAATGCCATGTTTTGTTTCAGCTTCCTTAAATCCTTCTAAAATTATATCAGGCTCCATGAATTGGCTATCTTTATCCCAATTTTTGAAACAAATATGGTCAGGTTTTGTTTGGATTTCATTGTTATTGCATATATAACAATATTTGTATGCCAATATGTAACATCTGTTTTGTCTCTTGACCAATCCCCCTAAAGCATTGTAGGTGTGTTTATCTGTGCGCTTAGACCAACGATCATCAGTTATCACTGTAATCGCAGGAATTTCTTGGTGATATTCACCCCTTTCTATAGCCAAGCGACGTTCCTCTGCACCTGCTGCTATCATGTTTCTTCTAACATCCTGTGACACCTCTGTCCTATTTCAGTTTTAATTGCAGAAAAAGATGGTATGGACAAACCTGGAGAATTAAGAGTTGCTAAAAACTCATTCATAAGAACAGGTCCATTTCCTGTAACAATACTACCCCATACTGCCCTAACATTTAAATCATAACGTTTAGAGGTGGAAAGTTTCGGACTTGTTTCAAAATTGAACGACTTTTCACATCCTTGACATTTTGCCGATAAAATGCTAGTCAGACCCATTGTCCGAACTTCACTTTCCAGCTTTATTTGGATTCTCCTCTTGCAACAACTTGCAAGTACAGACATGTATTGTTATGTTCGTGACATGTTTTTGTAAACATTCCAAGTTTGTAAGTCTGTACACAATAGGGCTCATGTCTACAACCTTTTTAAATTTAATTTTCGAATCACAGTCTGATAAACTTGCAGTGAACGCTGTTGCGGGTGTTTTTCGCGTGGGATTCAGTAATTTATGTCTCATGATGAACGTTTTCTTTTTCATTTTACTTATCCTTAGTTTCAATGATGACGCCATTTTTGTATCTTGTATTTAGGCCTCCCAACATATTTTTTCTTTTTGGATAATTTGTGTATACATAAGCCCTTTTCAAAAGCTATAACTCATTTACGTTTTGTACCCATTTGTATCTTAATTCAATTGTAAATTCAGTATGTTGTTCTTTGCAAGTTCATGTAGCACCTTATGGCCACTATACAGCTTCCATAGATTTGACTAAAGAGATGTTGGAAGGAAATAGACATTGAAAAACAATGTTTTTTTCTATTGGGGTGGGAATTTAGACAATTAAGGGTATGTTTCACACCTCAAACGAAGTGTTTATAAAAATTATATTTCTTGGTATTTTTTAAACGGATGTTGGAACAAAAACATAAGCAAAGTTTCCACTTTGATCGGCCTAAATTTGTGGTTTATGACGATCATACTTACCCGATAGTGTTTAAATGCTTAATTCTACTTCAAAATATACCATGCAATAAAGTATATGTCAGATTCTCCCTGATATTTGCATCGATTTGTGCATTTCGTATATGTTTTCGATTGCTGATTTCTCTCTGGTGTAATATCCCTCAACCGGAAGTCTAATCACCTAAAATAGAGCTTGAGAAAACACGTAATTAATTTCAGTTTTGTCATCGAACTTCAAATTGATGGAATTGAAGAAAACAATATGACATAGTTAAACAATTTTCTTAATAAAAAATTACACGTAGCACGAATTAAAAAAAAAATTATGATTCGGGTATTGATTTCATCCTGTACTTTCATTTTCACTTTGGTTGAGCAGAAGAGAAGAGCGATATTTAGAAAGGTTACTATCTATCACTATTTTATTATCGAGCACTGGTCAGGAGATAGAAAAAAAGGGGGAAACGGGGAATGTGTCAAAGAGACAACCACCCAAAGGGGAGTAATAACAACTCAAAGCCACCATAAGATCTTCAATGAACGGTGAGGAAACCCCACACCCAACGGCAGGTTGGAGTCGGCCCCTAAATAAAGAGTAATCAGTTCAGCGAAATAAACATCATACTCGACTCCTATAGACATAACCTAACTAAAAACAGACTAGACACACAAAGGCTTAATAAATTTCCTGACTTAGGACAGGCGCAAACCTGCTGCGGCGGGGTTGAACTAGTTTTGTCGGGCCCAATCCTTCCCCTATAGCCAATGTGATGAATCAAAAAACAATCGTAACAACAGTAAAATTCAGTTGGCAACAGGACTGAGTCAATTGTGAAAAATGAAACTGAAAGAACTAGATATACGGACATAAACATGAAATCACAAGAGACTACTAGCAGTTAACTGACATGCCAGCTATAGACCCATTACCAACTGACAAATTAAGTGATGTACCCTCAGTATACAGTTTGCAGTATTATGCAGTATAAATATGTTTCAACTAAAAAATATATAAAACAATGTTTTTCTCACTTTAATCAATATTTTAGTAAGTACAACTATACTCCACTTAATTATTAAAATCATTACAACACCTAGAAAGAAGGTTTCATATTACAAGACTGATAAATCTTCAGGAATTACAACAAACTAGAAAATATAAATATTAAACAATATCATATCCATTTCCCTATCTTGAGTAGCTCATCTCTTAAAATGAAACTCCTGCGGCATCGATGTATCTTGATAAATACAAAATAACCAAACATCCTCAAGTGACAAGGACATTACCAGATACCTTGGGTTATGAAAAATATAAGGATTGAAACTGAGTCTCCGCTTATTCTATGGTCACCATTGTGAGTTAAGTTAACCAGAAAATCTCCAGTTTTGTGATTGGGTGAATTTCTTTATTGCAAATGATTAAGTTTTAGTTGCTTAATCTTACATTTCTGGCTTCCAATGTGTTTTATGTCGGAAAGTGATATTCAACGCAAGCACACGAATTTAAATACAAAAAGTTAAAGTGACTTCTTAACAGATACAATATATTAAAAACACAATTTGTGAAAAAAAAATTGAAAAAGATCAATTTATTATAGGAAGAAAAGTAGTTTTGGGGAGTTTATCGACGTGTAAACGCGGCCGACTCGCTCACAAACTGAATAAAGTTCGATGGAGTTTATGTAAAGATTTTTTAGTTAAAGGCCGCGTTTACACATCCATAAACTCCTCGAAAATTACTTTTATCATTTTTTTTATAATTCTAATCTTTTGAAATTAAAACAATGTTGTCAGTGAATTTGACGTCACTATATACTGCATTATTTTACATTGGAGCGCATAAAAGGGCAAGAAGCGCCTATCGAGAAATAACTTCTTTCTTGTTAATGACGTGGACCAATGAAATTGGACGTTGTAATAACAATTGGAATTATTAAATTATTTATTTTAATTATTCTTATTTCGATAGAAAATAATTTATTTGAAACATTAATATCAGTATTTTAACTTATAACTTGATATTCTCACATAACATAACTTTTTAAATGATTAATAATGTGCGATAAATGGTTTTGAATCCAAAGTATTTATCTTTGGTCTCATGTAACCGTTTGGCTTCAATTTTTCTCATGTGCCTGTTTTTCAAAGATTCACATCTTGTTTGCAGAGTTTTACTGAATAAGTGTGAAATTACAGATATATAAACCTATACCTCTTTGGAATCCTTGGAACAAATACTTTAAATTGCATAGACATCTGAGTCATTCTGACAATATATATTTGCTGTATGTTTCCATGGAAACATTTGCAAAAGTTGAAAAAATTACCCTAAAATTTGCAAAATTTGCAAAAATGGTGCCAATACACAAGTCCCCCCTCAACGTATACGTTATGAACCAGCATAGCCACTATGATAGCCTGAAAGCCCTTCATAAACAGTTTGGATTTAGCAATAAAAAAGGATATCGTTAAGGATTACTTTTCGAAATAAAATACACCGAACACTTACATCCATTTTCGCACCATTTGTACAACATGCTATTTATACCGTCCATGCTGTGTGTCATGTGACCAAAACAAACAGCTAATAACCTACTGTAATGAATAAATTCACTTTTGATTGATTTGTTTCTTTCATGTACTATCATTCTCACAAAATAGAATAAAATTGTTCACATAAACCCACAATTACAACAATGACATCTGATCAACCATATCATAAGCATGCACAAATTTTTGACGCACTCTTTAAGGCATTTGAGGCACTAAAAAGGGTATCTGAGACCTTTGATGGTTTTGTCTCAGACAGATGCTAAAACACGAACTAACAAATGATGTACTCGACATAATAACCATTGGGAAACTACATAATGATGGGAGTATTTTCATTTTATGTCCTGTATAACCGGATATGTAAACTAAGTATCTGAATTTGGATCTGAAAATGCGTTGTTTTCTTTGTATCATAATAATTTCATTACCATCCTTAATGGTAATTGCATTAAGATTCACGAACAGAATGTATTTGATGAGTTTTTTTTCAATTATTGAAATAATACAATCGATTGATGTTAACAACGGATTAATGGCTGTTTAACTGTAGATATATAAATATGTATTCGGTATTCTGTTTCTTCTCAATATTAGAATCATTGCTTCCGACTCACGCGATATCACATTGGTTTATAGGGATTCTTTAGATTGTGTTCAAAGAAGTGATATGCAGTATGACATTTACAACAGGAAAAGTTGTTTTTAATCATTGAACCGAAGTGTTCTACTTTAACCAAACGCAATCTAGATAGGAACCCGAAAATTTGTTTGGAAATATCAAATAATGTTAGCTATGCTGGGATATTCTAAATAAATGAAAAAGCATTACAAGAAAAAAAAAATCCATTAGTCTTATTTCTTTGTGTGTGTGTGTGTGTGTGTGTGTGTGTGTGTGTGTGTTTTGAATTTTAGGCTTTTTTGCTTTTCTTTTTACCTGCGTCACCAACGGNGGGGTACCAAGTTTGTGTAATCTGAAACTCAGACACCTTTAACCCGATACTTCTGAAACTTTGCACAGTTGTGTTGAACACATTGAAAATGTGCACCTTCCCTTTTGGTGAGATTTAAATAAAAATTGTCGAATTTATAGATTGTTGAACTTAGTAATTTTTCATCAAATTTTAACATAACAGTACTGAGTTTGTGTAATCTGAAACTCGTACACCTTGTACCTGATGCTTTTGAAACTTTGAACAGTTGTTCTGGAGACATTGAAGATGTGCACCTCCCCTTTTGGTGAGATTTGAATAAAAATTGTTAAATTCATCCATTGTTAAACTTTTTTTCAGCATATATTAATATTACAGTGCCTGGTATGTGTAATCTGAAACATTCACATCTCTGACTAAATACCTCTGAAAGTTTGCACTGTTGTTTGAACACATTGATGATGTGAACCTCTTCTTAAGGCCAGTTTTGATAAAAAAATGTCAAATTTATCCATTATTGCACTTGGTACTTTATCTCATCATATTCATCATGGTACTCAGTTTTTGTACAGAGACATTGCAGAGTTTTGAACACACTGATCATGGGCAGCTATTCTTGACTTTTTGCATTGCTTTCACATATTTTCTCACAAAGATTCAAAGTATGTGTTTATTTGAAACTCATGGAATAAAAAAGATAACAGGAAACACCTACAATGGCCGAAAAACATAGCCACATGCCAGAAAGTAAATAGGAACTGCACAAGAAAAAAACGGGACAGCCGGACTTGGTACCGGCACTAGCAAAAGCCAGCGGTAGGGTTAAACCGGTTTATGGGTACCCAAACCTCCCCTTTCTCTGTCCCGTTTCCCTATCGTAGAATAAACATACGAATAAAACCCATACAGGTAGACTACTAACTCCATGACCACAANAAGATTCAAAGTATGTGTTTATTTGAAACTCATGTATACATATGTAGTTTTCACCTTTGCTGAAGTGATATAGACTATTTTTATTTTATGCTTTGTTCAACTTTGTACATTTAGTTGGTAATAGGGTTGAACTTAATAAAATCTCAATTTTAACTTGCATTTGAAAAATGTTTTGGTAATAAGGTAAATGAATACTTGTTTGAATTGGCAAACCTAAACATGACATTTTGTTACGTTGAAAAAAAACACTTTACCAGTTGAGCATGAGTGACGGTGACGCAGGTCCAGACATGTAATTGGTCTGGTTTTCTTTTTTCTTTTTTTTTGGGGGGGGGGGGGTTTTTTTTCTGTGTTAATTATATTGGGGGTATTTTTGTTGTTTGTTTGCTTTTTTTTGTGTGTTGTCTTTTTATTCCTCTGAAGGGTTTTTTATTGTTAAGAATTATGTTTCTTTTAATATATATTGCTTTTTGGTTTTAAATATAGTTTTATTTTATTTATTTTTTCTTTTACGTTTTTTAAGCCGAGATGTACATTTTTGTATTTTAACCTGCATATCTTCGATTGCATATTTCATTTTTTACCAACATTACTCAAAATAGCTGTTAAGTTTACATGACAAACTAATTCTAAAATATTAACAAACCTGTCTGGATTGTAAACCTATAAGGTCTGATGACCGTGGGCATGAACTATAAAACACGGAGTGAAGCAAACCGGCTTTTTTTTTTAATTTCGAGGAACAATTTCACCGATTTTTCAAGCAATTTCCAAAGATAAAGATATTATTCATTTTATTTCTCCTGGTAAAACACTCTGTTGATATTAGCTAAAGACTAAACAATAATTGTAAGGAGGTACATTGTACTAATCTTTATGTCGCTTTTCCATTTAATCAAAAAAGCCTGTAATATAACATGTTGTCATTAACATGTTGTTCCTTTGCAAGAAAATCCGCATATTGTGTCGGTAAATATGTAAAATACTATGAGAAAAGCAAATCATTGTTTGCCATATCCATTTTATCTAAAATTGCAATTGATGAGCAATAACCTGATAGCAGTGCGATGTAAAACTTTGAAAATGCTTCTATGAATTGTTAAAAAATAAACATTTCTCTTATCAAAGAACAATTTCTCCCTTGATATTGTATTTGTCTAACGGATGTTTTCTTGTACGTTTGGGGTTATTTCTATAATGATATGTCTAAAAATTGCAGAGCAGGTAGATCTTGCTATGCTAATCACTTTTACCCATCTCAATTTTTTTTATATCTGTAACGGTTTTTGAGTTATTTGCAAAAAAACAGCGATTTACCCCTATGTTTTTTTTAGTAACAACAGCCATGTTGTTTTGTCTTCGGACTAATAGAACACAATTTTGAAACTCCATACTCGGGTGATGCTTCTGGCCACGTTTGGTTACAATTGGCTCCGCAGTTTCAGAGAAGAAGATTTTTCAAACTGTTGACGGACGACGGACGCAAAGGGATGGTAAAAGCTCACATGGCCTTTTAGTCCAGGTGAGCTAAAATAAATACGAAGTACATTGACAGTTCAAAAGAAAGCTACAAATTAAAGAAATACCAAAATGGAATAATGGTGTAAAATCCGCTATTTGTTACTACAAGTTATGTTTGTATTACATCTGCTATTACACAAGAGTCCATACAGATTCCTATCACATGCACCTTTTAGTGTTGCATCTCATGTAGTCTTTCCATGTGAGCTAAAGCCAAAACGTGTGAAAGCCTGTCCTTCAAATATAGTTTCACTATTAAAACAGTCTGAAGCAATGACATTTCTATATGTTTTTAACTGACGATAAATCCAACAAAAATGCTATCAAAAAGTTCAAATTGATTACGGATGTACTGCCCACTTTAAACATCTATAACCTAGTTCATCTTTCTGTAGAACGATGACAAGGTTACGTGGATCTCCTTCACCTCTGTCTACATTTGGTATTGAAAGTTCAAACATCAACATGTGAAAAGATCCTTTCTGACAGATTTCTAAATCGAGAAGCTTGCTTTTCCATAGACACATAAGCATCCCTCCTTTCTGAAGTAATTATCTTCTGCCTTCAACAGAGATTACACACTGTATTATCATTTTATTCAAATGTACAATAAAACTCGACACATTACACTTACTCGGCTTAAGGATTACCAAACGTTATGATTTATTCTTACTTTAGAGACATAAGTTAGTGATATGGCCATATGCAAAAACTAATTCTCTAATGATATGTCAAGTTTAAACTGGTTTCGACCCGTTGGATAATTTTTTTTTGATTCAACGTATGTTGAATAAAGCCCCGTGCTATTTCCCGCCAAATCTATTCGGAATACAATTCTCGGTGTTTATCATTGATCATTAGAGAAAAAGATTACACCACTTTATCCCGATTATTACCATATTTTATCCACTCTCGATAGTTAAATTTGAAAATTTTAAAATGCTCGGCAAGCCTCGCAATTAAAATTTTAAAATTTAACTATCTCTAGTGGATAAAATATGGTAATGAACGGGATCTTGTGGTGTAATCTATATATTCATAATGAACAATAACTTGATATTTTGTTTTGAAAATTGTAATTTGTCAGTTGAATGTTTTCAATTTTTCGTGTGTAATGAAAAAACTTGAGAGAGAATAAACTCAAATGTCCTATGCAGGTGCAGCTATTATAATTACTTCAAAAATATTTTCGACCTATATTTGCAACGAAAAAGTATCGTTGAACCAAGATTTATATAAAAGTTACTTATATACAAAGAAATATCATAACATTTACACTGCACAAAGGATGGCAATATGGAATGACACTAAAACGCGTTTGTATACATGTATTAAGCCTTAATTTTTAAAGACAAGAAATCGATAAAGTAATTGAGAACCGAACAGTCAGTCAAAAACGAACACGCCTTAATTGTTAAAGAGAAGAAATCGATAAAGTAATTGAGAACCGAACAGTCAGTCAAAAACGAACAATCCAAGACAACGGCAACATTGGAAACACCAAGAACGAAGGACACAACATAAGTAAATTCATTTATAACATCAAAAAAAATAATAATAATAAATAAATAAAGTAAATAAATTATTGAACCCAAAATAAATAGAATGGAAAACATACATGCGATGTAATTAAAAAAAAACTATATCAAAAGATAAAAACAATTCACACAGATAAATCTGGTGGTTTTCAAGCTCAGATACAATTTTTTTCAATGTACATGTAGGAAACTCTGTTTTTGAAGATTTAAATAACTTAAATAGTTGCATGCGCAATTGTTATCTATATAAATATTGTGCTTTAACGTAAGGGATTAAATAAGTTTCAAGAAACAAAGCTATTTCGGTTTAAGAATATTTTCTAGAAAGGTAATATATAAGAGAAAATTAGTTTCAGCATAAGAGCAAGTTTTCTGTTTTACACCAGTTTCCGGAAAGATCTTAAAATTTGATGTACTTAGGCTTGAACTATAAAAATGGAGTGAGGAAAGTCGACTTCTTTTTTCGATCGCGAAGAACAGTTAAACCGATTTTCCAGCCATTTCCGAAGTTATCAATATTATTCATTTTATTTCTCCTGGTAACACACTTTGTTGATATTAGCTGAAGACTAAAACATATTTCTAAGGAGGTATTAATCAAAATCACGCCTATCCATTTAATCCAAAAACCTGTGATTTCCATGTTGTCACGCTATTCTGTATTTATAATACCATGTTACTCTTTTGCATCAAACCCAGCCGATAACAATTCAAACATCCGCGTATCGTGTCAGTAAATATGTAAAATGCTGTGAAAATGAGTATATTATTGTTTTCCATTACTATTTCATCTAAATTTGTAACTGGTGAACAATAAACTGATAGCAGTGTGATATAACACTTATAAATTGTTTCCAGAACTTGTTAACAAAATAAACATTTCTCTTCTTAATGACAAAAATTTCCCTTGATATATTCCTGGGTTATAATTGTCAATCAAAAGTTAGTCAGGTAGGTTTGGAGAAAGGTCCAGATAACTATTTGTACACAGAGTAAAAGATCCAAACTAAATTTGAATTTATACATCTCCAAAGAGTGTTTGATGTACCACGGGATTAATTTGTGTAAGAATTTCTCAATACGGGAAGATCAAGTGTCATGCCCTTGATATACTTGCGTTTTATAAGACATTTGCTGTTTTATCAAAATTCAAACCCCTTAAAAATACTACGGATCCATTACCTGTATGGCACTCGGTAGATGTCCTTGATACTGGAATTGGCCTCCTATTTCGATGTTATTTGGTAATGAGTTCTTTTTTACTACTTTCGGCTTTCTTTTTTACTACTTTCGGCTTATGGCTTTCCATATTATTTGATTTGAATGCTGTTGATGAGAGTTTACTCCTTGAAACACGTGTACAGCATAACGAAATTTACTGTTTTTTTTCTGCAACGTCGGTATTTTGGTATTTTGAAACCATTGGGTCGATGCCACTGCTGATGACTAGAGGTCACCGAGGGTATTCACAAGCACAATAGTCAACCATATCTGATTACCATGTGTTAAATAGAAATTTACAGTTTTTATCAAAATTCAAACCCCTCAAAATTAAAAGGCTTCATTCCTCGCATGGAACTCAGTAGATGTCCTTGATACTGGATTTGGCCTTCTATTTTGATTGTTTTTTGGTAATTAGTACTTCTTTATTTACTACTTTGGGGTTATGGCTTTCCATATTATTTGATTTTAATGCTACTGATGAAAGTTACTTCATGAAACACATGTACAGCATAACGAAATTAACTTTATTGTCTGTAACTTTGGTATTTTTGTAAATTAGCTATCCTCTCATTGTAAATTGCTTCACTCCTCAACAGTTAGACTCAAATATGCAAATAAAAATGTCATGAATTTGACTTTTTTCTAATTCCGATGAATTCTCACAAAATCATGCTGCAACAGTAAGGATCTAATTATATATATATATAGTACTGAAATGTATAATACCATGCACGAATTGACAACGTTTTTCTTTAGCAATAACGTGTTTTTTCAGCACCAGATAGACAATTCAGAAAAAACACTGCATTTGGCAAATATTTGTTTTCTGAGGCAGACAAATTTGACATTTTACAAAGTTACCAAAACCTTTACTCATGTCCTTTTTCTGTCCCTTTTATCTCGAAGCCATGAAATGGCTGGAGAGATGTTTAAATGACAAGAAAAAAAAAACACGTGAGGCTTCAAGCCTATTAATAGCTCTCAAAGATGATCTTCGTGCTTCCGATAAAATATAGTGCGCAAGTTTCTTTCAAAATCGTAGACATTGTGTTTTTAAGTTATATTTCTTCATTTTCTTGAGTTGAATACGGTGTTGTTTTATTAAATTGAAAACAATATGTATGTTTATCAAATTACTTTTTTTTTATATTGCGTCTCGGATCAACGAACCTGTCGCGCAGTGATTTGTCAAAGATGAAAATAACATTTGTTTACCTGTCACAGTGTATTGCATATATTTATAGCAATGAAATCGACATGCGAAATCACACAATCCGATTACTTTCACGTTTTACGGAATAACTTAATACATGCAGACGTATGCAGCAGTTCTTTGGATGACCACGAAGTTTTGCCACGTGTTGATTTTCAGGGCTTCGAGATTCAGCTCCATCGGAGCTTTGATTTCCTTTTTCAGAACTAGAAATATCTAAAGTATTGTCCTAATACTACTATCACGATTATAATGGAAACTACACATAACAATATATTTACTGTGCATGATGATCATCTCTGACATTGAATAAACGAATTAATCTGGTAGCTCATTTTTAACCACCACTTTTTAAACACCATGCATTTTTTTCCACAAAGGTTCATCCTGACATAAAAATTCTCCTTAGTGTCCATCACTAGAAAGACATTTACTTATTCTTCATAATTTAATGAGAGAATATTTGGAATTATTTTACCGTCAATTTAAATCGTAAACTAAAATGGAGGGGATATATATATGGGGATATTTATCTATTATGGACTTTTTACGAAGTCAATATGTTAACTAGAAGTGTTACAAAAACGAATGTCTCCCCCAAATACATACCTTCCTGGAGATGATATGCATCTTTATATGCTGCCACTGCCTTTGAATATTACTAAATTTGATTGAAATCCAATGAAAGTTGTAGAGAAATTAAATTCAAAATTCAAAATTTTACGACAAAATGGGGCATAACTCCCACAATAATTAGCCGATCAATCCAGTGAGAAGATATGCACAAATAAGCATGATGGTCAACCATCCTGTGGAGTTTGGTTGAAATCTGTTCAAAGATGTAGAAGAATTGGCGTCCACAAACTTAATTTTGCAAAATGTATGTCAAAAGGGGGCATAACTCCCACAAACATTACTTGATCAATCCGGCAAGACGAAATGCTCAACTAGGCATGAAGGTCAACCATCCTGTAAAGTTTGGTTTGAAATCCATTCAAAGATGTAGGAGAATTGACGTCCACAAACTTTATTTTGTAACATTCTAAGTCAAAAAGGCGCATAACTCCCTAAAAAATCAGCCGATCAATCTGGTTAGACAATATGCACAACTTGGCATGACAGTCAACAATCGTGTGAAGTTTGGTTGAAATCCGATGAAAGAGGTAGAAGAATTGGTGTCCACAAACTTAATTTTGCAAAATTCTAAGTCAAAAAGGGGCATAACTCCTACAAAAATTGGCCGACCAATCTGGCGAGATGATATGCACAACTAGGCGCAATAGTTAACAATCCTGTGAACTTTGGTTGAAATCCGATGAAAGATGTAGGAGAATTGGTGTCCACAAACTTAATTTTGCAAAATTCTAAGTCAAAAAGGTTCATAACTCCAACAAAAATTAGCCGACTAATCCGGCGAGACGATATGCACAACTAGGCATGATGGTTAACAATCCTGTGAAGTTTGGTTAAAATCAGGTGAAAGATGTAGGAGAATTGGCGTCCACAAACTTTGTGACGGACGGACGGACTGACGGACGGACGACAGACGGAAAAAAACAATATGTCTCCCCCTTAAGAGGGGGAGACATAAATATGGACCTGTAAGGTTTATATTGACCGAGGACGAAGTTCGAGGTGAATATATTCCTAACAGGTCCATATTTAACATATTGACAGAGTAAAGAGTCCATCTTTTTTTTACATATGTAGTTTTATGGTTTCTCATTATATTTTTGTGGAGGGAAATTTTGTCAATACATCGGAATACAATCGAAAATAGAACCTTTCACTAGGAGATATCTTTTGATCTTGTTTGGCCATTTTGATCTTATCATGATCTTGACAGGCTTAACACAATTTTGTTAAGGCAGTGTAAGATTTTAAGTAGGTTTTCAAGATAATTGCTTGCAAGGACGATCAAGATGTGTTAAGATTGTTTAAGATTAAACAAGATCCACTTGTTAATTGCGTTCAGAAACAATCAAGAAGAATTAAGTTTGTTAAGATCAAACAAGATCTCGATTTGATTTTGTTTGATCTGGACAAACTTAACACATCTTGATCGCCCTTGAAAACATTTATCTTGTTTGATCTTGATAAACTGAACAGGTCTTGATCGTCCTTGAAAGCCTTTATCTTGAAATACGACTGAATGTCGTACACAGTCTTAACAAAATTTGGTTAAGCTTGTCAAGATAATGTTAAGATCAAAATGGCCATACAAAATCATAATACATCTGCTAGTGTTTACTTGAAGGCGGATGCGGATCTGTCATCATCTAGAATGTGTCATACGAGTGCTCATAATTTTATGATAAATAAATACCAACAATTCTTTTATATTCGCAAATAAAAAACAAGTAAGTAAGCCTTTTTTGGCGTGTTTATGTGAAGTGTTCAATAAAAAACACAGCGTCAATATAGTTAAAAATAGAAACATGACGTCAATATACCTAAAATTAGAAACAACGCTGAAATATACCGAATATTCTTTATATCACGTGAGTGTATTAACAAGAGATTAATAGGAACTTATACCATATGTAATATATTGAAATATGTTGCTATCACTGATCGCATCTAACGTCAGATAACCCTATTTGATTGAACCTGCAAAACCATTCGGGATCTTACATAACTAAGTGCTTTTTCATCAGGGCCAGTTGTATCAGTGATTCATACAGATCTCTAAACCTATTCTTACTTGAGTCTGACCTTAGAGTATTTTTTTTGATACAGAAGATATTGGAGTTGGTCATTTTAGGTGGACGGAATGAAAACAACCGCATCTGCTTACAATAGCTTCAATTATGCATATGATTTTGTTTAGTTTTTATTTCGTCATTAGCCGTTTTGTTATTGGACGACTTGATCCATCGTGGTACTTATATAACACACTTGTATACGTAACTGGATATAAGCTGTTACTGTCTATTCGCCAACATGGCCCGGTACGAAATAGACGGAACGAGAACACAATTATTTTTCCCCTATTTGTCTTTGTAAAAATAAACAAAATGTACTGTAAAGCCCAATTAAAAAAAAATCACCTGCGCAATCCCCAAGACATTTGGCATACTTATAGTACAGCCTTAGTGTAAAAAAATATACAAAAACTAGAAACTTTCATCGTTTCAATTTCTTTTAAATTTCCCAGAACTGAGGGAGCCCTCATTGGTAAAGATAGATCAGTTCCGAATATAGCAAATTTCAGCTTTTTGCATTTGACCTAATCACTAATTGCACATTGATTTAAAATTCAATACCTAATTTTAAATTTTCCATAATGTCTGTTCTTTCATTTGGACAAATAAAACATAGTATAAAGCAGCAAAAACAGAATTAAGAGAAATACACTATTTTCGTAGGAACTATATTCTACTAGTCTATCAAAGGGACCTAATTGAGTTCTTGTATCAGACGATGTACCTCATAACCGTTGAAGCAAAAGATGGATTCAATATCATTTCTACTATTCAAACTCTTGTGCAAAAATCAAGTATATTCATACTTTACTCGAAATTCATTTTCATTTTATTTTAAGTACACTTAAGCTTCAATGATATGACTTTGAATTTCAATCACTTCAAAAATATAATTGCGTCTTTCATAATTCATAGTTGTAATTACCTATGTTTCATACCTGTGACATAATATTACCGATAAAATTACTAAAAGATACGATGGCGACATCTTAATAGTTGGTAAGCAAATACATTTCATCTTCTAGTAATTATATTTATTTTACAGAACATTAAAGCTGCCATTTGGGGTTATATCAAACTTTCCATCTGTTAGAACACGGTTTAGACTGATGTATATATTGATGTATATATTAATTACGTTTGTGCCATATTTCCGTTTCTTTGTGCAAGATACCATTTGCACCACTTATTTAAAATATTGAAAAGGGACATTTTATTTTCGCTAGTCCATACAAATGATGACTTTTTCTGGACTTAAGGTTATTAACTTACCGCCTATCAAATTAATGGATATGGTCCGGACAACGTTACGTTGAGTACACGCCTCACATTATACACCTAGCTGAGAAAAAATTACAATAAACAAAGGAATGATATGGAGTAGATGCATATGAGAAAAAAGTTTCTATAAATACATGGTATATCCAAGCAAAGGAACAACTCTTATTGTTGTTCTTCATCCTAAAGTCACTATGAGGCCTTCAACAATGAGCTTTGCTCATGTCTCATAGAAGTTCCATATAAACTACTTCAATAAATTTAACTTTGTTATCATCTTATTTTAACCACCACACAATGTCATATAAAACTGCATGATTAATAATCATCTGATCAACTCATAAAGCACTTGAGAAACCAACCTTTGAAAAAAGGGGTTCAGAGTAATTTATCTAATGCCTAAATAAGATACAAAATTAAAGCATTTTAGAAAAATCTGAAAACGGATGGTTTTATAATATATATTGTCTGTGTCCAATTTACACGGCTGTTCCGGGTTCCTATCGTTGTTTACGTTTGTTTTGTTGTTTTTTTCCTGAGCAGTTCCTTGGTACATTGTAGAACTTGAGCAGTTCCTTGATACATTGTGGAATGTAACTCTATTTTTCAGCCATTGTAGATTTTTCCTGTTATCGTTTTTAGTAGTTATGTTGTAAATGATCGGTAGGAAATAGAACAAATTGTACAGAAGAAATTAAATAAATTGTGCAGTGAAAGACTAGAATTAGTACAAATTTATGATATCCAAAGATTGTGTTGGTGAGTTATCCGTTCTTCTTAGGCATTGCTACAATCTTACAGTATCTAGCTATTAAAACAAATTTAAGACTCAAGATGAAGAACAACAATAAAAGCATTGTTCCTTTGCTTGGTTTTGCCATGTAGTTGTAGAGACTTTGTCTCGTGTGCATTTATTCCATATCTTTTCATTCACCATCAATAATTCAAAGTTATTACTCGGCGAGTCACCTGTGCAATAACAATTAAAATATCAAACTAACGCAAAACAAAAGGCAAATACTACATGAAAACATCCCATGTAAAAAGGAGTCGACAAATGCAATAAGAACAACAAACTGAACGTCAAGTATGTGTACCGAAATCAAATAATCCGGAATTAGTGTTTACCCATCATACGGGCCAGTAAGATCCAGAGTCATCCTGGTACAAATTAGAATTCTAATTCTAAATTGTCCTGGTAGAAAGTTGAATTCCAATTTATACTGAATTAAATCCAGTACAAATCAGAATTCTAATTTGTCCCAGTAGAAATTACAATTCCAATTTGTACTTAGGATTTCGGATCCTACTTGATTCCAACTTGTACTATTACATATATAGCTCAAATGGTTCCATTTGCACCAGTCTGTTCTACTCTTGACGAGTTTTATGAACGTAAACGTACTATCACATCCAAACTTTTACAACCAAGTTTACAGATTTCATAAATTTTTAAACACGTCTAAGAAGTTTTACAGAAGATATGAACATTTGATAAATACATATTTTGACTCGAAAACAGCTTATTAGTTCGGGCATTTTTCATCCTCGATTTTAACGGAAATGTTAAAAATGCCGAAAACCGATAAAAAGATCCAGAAAAACTGGAACAAAACTTATATTTTTTTTATGTAAAAGGGGTCATTAGCAGGATATTCTTCATGATTACGTTAAGTTCGCATTGAGACTTGATTACCTGGAGATTTTAGAGATATACTGGCCTTTAACTGATGCTGCCGATGTCTTCTGAAATGCATGATGATTCCTCAACAACCCCTTCGGGAATTTTTTAGTTTGATTTTTTCTTCCTTGAGCTAGCCTGCAGTTTAGCGACGAGCACACTTTCACCCATCTTTCTTAATTACGTTTTGACTTATTCTTTCCTTTTCAAGTGTGTGATCTAAGAGTTAGTAGTCTACCTGTATTGAGTTTTATTTGTTTGTTATACATTAGGGAAACGGGAAAGAAAAAAAGGAAGTATAGGTACCCATAAACCGGTTTAATCCTACCGCTAGCTTTTGCTAGTGCTGGTACCAAGTCCGGCTTTTGTCTTTTTTATGTGTAATTTACTTGTGCAGTTTTCCCTTATGTATCTGTCAATTTACTTTCGAATGATTAAAGATCTAAAGTTTCCTGTTAAGATCAATGCACAAATGTTGAAAAAACTGCGAAAAGAACGATTGCTCAATGAAAACATGAACAGTAAATATTTTTGATATAATTTGAGTATAGGAGTGGATCTTGTTTATGCTGACGTACATGTATATAAAGCACTTATTCCTAAACTGCCCTTGAACAAGTAATTTCTTTTATCCCGAAACTAATTTTACTTCTATCCATAAACTTTTTAATTAGTATTCCAGCTAAGAGTCAGGCAGTGGGCGGCACATCAAAAATTTAGATTCTGCATTTTTTGGCTTAAGTGTATTGATTTGGTCATAAAAGCACATCCCAAAGGTTTTTACAATCGAACATGTGTTAGGTCTGTGAATAATTTTTGAATGGTTATAAAGAGAACAAAATGGCGGGAAAATTTTCCCGTACTTATTACTGTACAATGTAACTAAAAATTTGGACGCTGATGACTCAAAAAGGCAAAACAACACAGCCTTTGTTTTTACCAAAATGACATTTTCTTGGTTAGTTTTATTGAAATAAAACGTCAAAAATTTTTTCCTCACTGTGCCACTGCACCAATGCACTTTGCCTGTTTCTTCGACGGACTGGTACTTAAATTGCTTTTTCTCTTAAAATACTAAATCGTATGAACTTTAAAACATATTCATATTCTCTCCATTCTCTCATACAGTATGAGCAAAGAAGGATAACTGCGAAAGCTTTGAAGGAATACATAATGATTACCATGTGCACTAACTCTCTGCAATAGATTAAACTTATTCATTCCAAGAAAAGTAATATTTACCTCGACTCAAGCTTCGGTTAATATTATTTCTCTTTGAATGATAAATTTTTATTAACATCAAAGAAAGTCATATTTTGTGTAAGATTAAACTGTTGTTAAAACAAAAATTTAGTATAAGCGGGTTTGGAAAGAGAAGAAGGAAAATACACCACCAAAAAATATTATTACGATGAGATTTTACTTTCATACTTTTGATATATATTGCTAATTTCAGATTTCTCTAAAATTATCCCTGTTCGACTTGTACAAAATGGATTACTAGTAAATCTTGGATATCAAACTAACATATATAAGCGATGGCGGAACTATACAATATCTGCTAGTGATATAAACCATGATTGCCCGATATTTTTCTTATCTCTTGAGTGAGAATTCAGATATGCCTTTGAGACACTGCAAAGTTTATTTCAGAGTTCAATCTATATCTTTGTACCCTTAGTATAATAATAAATAACGTTGATTTATATCTGAACTGATAAGACATAAGTTGTCGAAATGCGCATATGCAGAACCTAAATTCACAGTAATCGCGGTATTTGTTATTTAAACTCAAGGGCAATTGCACCAGAAAATCTGAAAAGTATACAATTCTAGTAAGGATTCAGTACAAGAAGAAGGTGTTAACATCGGTTTTTCTTAGCGGATTTCGAAAGTCTGCTATACTTCAAATTTCCGACGAGTGATATATCATTGATCTGACTTTACGACGCAAACATCTGTTCGAACATCCGTCGCGTATGCAAGGTATCTAATTGCAAAAAAATGTTCGTTCTACTCCTCGATAGAGCTCGGTTGCTTACAAATAGGTTACTTCAGCAAGTTTGTCACCCATAGCTTGAATTCATCACTACAGAAGTTTTATGGTCGACATCACGTTTGGACCGCTATGGGATATATGTTTCCCAGAAGACAACAGATCTTTCTCTTTGCCACTAAAATTTGTTTTTCCTCTAGCGAATTTAACTTTACAACCGGAGTTGACATAACAACACGGCCGATGTCTTATAAGAAGCAGGAGGTGCTTACTCTACCGGTGTATCTTATCTCACCAATGGTTATTATTTTTGTTTTCTGTGCCGTGCTCATGTTGTGTCTTTGTTTTTCCGATGTTGCCATTTTCCTTGGATTGTTCGTTTTAGACTGACGGTTCGGTTCTCACCTACTATTCTTTTTTTTGTTATACCCCTTGATGTAGACTTGGAGAATTGGTCCACATCTTTTATAGAATCATGCTTATTCTAACACTTAGGCTGAATATTAAATCTTATTCGGGAATCTTCACAGGAGATACGGATTCATATTCCCTGTCTGTGTTTTAAATCCCCTAAGCCGTCAGGAGAAGGGGATATAGGGCACAGACAGGGAATATGAACCCCTATCCCCTGTGAAGCCCGAATAACTAATAAATTCTGCTAGAAGTGCTAAAAGTTTTCTTAAAAAAAACGTTTAAAAATTGTAATTTTGCTACCAGGGGGATATGGTCTCATATCCCCTGTCAAGGTAACCAATCAAATTGCAGGATTTACCTGGATATTTCCCTACAGCAAAATATAATAGCATATTACATCTGAGTATCAAAGTTTTTTATTTTCAATTGTAAGATCCAAACCCAAAAGACAACCATTTTCATCTCTTTTTATTTTATGAACTTTAAATTCAAAGTAAGCTTTGAAAAGGATGGCCACTCCTGTCTGATTTGAAGCATATGAATTAAATAAACATTCTCCTCCATATTGATTTCTTATTTCAGATTCATCTTTTTCTTCAAAGCGGGAATCTTGAATACAGACTATATCATAATCTTTTGATTTTAAATAGTTGAATACATCTGTCCGTTTCTTTAGCGTATGAAGGCCTTGACAGTTATTCGAAACCAATTTCAAAATGTGACCTTGGTTAATTTTTGATATACATGTATATCCAAAATTCACATGACCAGATTCCTTTGATTTTAAAGTGCGGAAAATGTAATATACTGTGGCCAAGGTCTAATAATCTGGCATGTTCACTCGTCATATGAGTAAAGATATATCCAAAATAAATATCATAGCCAGGAACAAGTTCCTTCTTGATAGTATACATTTGTAACAATGAAAGGATATGGAGTAAATGCACATAAGGGAAAGTGCCTACAAATACACGGTAACAAGAGCGGACCCTAATAGATGTCTCGCCCGTCCCTGCTTGTCGCTAAAACAATCATGTACTTACTAAAGAGCAACCTACAAGCCAAATATTATTACCGTTCCACTTACAGTAATTAAAACCTATTCTAACCAGAAACACTGTACTTTGTTCACTAGACCCTGAAATTGAGGTCAAGGTCAAAAGCCAAATGGCAGACTGACATGTACTAACCTAGACCAAGCTATATACCAAATATCATTGACCTATGGCTTGTAGTTATTGAGAAACAGACTTAAGCAAAAAAAAAACTTAACCTGATCACTGGACTGTGAAATTGAGGTCAAGGTCAAAAGCCAAATGGCAGACTGACATGTACTAACCAAGACCAAGCTATATACCAAATCTCTTGTAGTTATTGAGAAAGGGACTTAAGCAAAAAAACTTAACCTAGTCACTGGTCAGTGAAATTGAGGTCAAGGTCAAAAACCATATGGCAGACTGACATGTACTAACCAAGACCAAGCATATACCAAATATCATTGACCTTTAGCTTGTAGTTATTGAGAAACAGACTTAAGCAAAAAAATTTAAGCCTGATCACTGGACCGTGAAATTGAGGTCAAGGTTAAAAGCCATATAGCAGACTGACATGTACTACAAAGACCAAGCTATTTACCAAATATCATTGACCTATAGCTTGTAGTTACTGTGAAACAGACTTAAGCAAAAAACTTAACCTGATCACTGGACTGTGAAATTGAGGTCAAGGTCAAAAGCCAAATGGCAGACTGACATGTACTAACCAAGACCAAGCTATATACCAAATCTCTTGTAGTTATTGAGAAAGGGACTTAAGCAAAAAAACTTAACCTGGTCACTGGACAGTGAAATTGGGGTCAAGGTCAAAAGCCATATGGCAGACTGACATGTACTAACCAAAACCAAGCTATATACCAAATATCATTGACCTATGGCTTGCAGACTTAAGCAAAAAAAATAACCTGGTCACTGGACCGTGAAATTGAGGTCAAGGTCAAAAGCCATATGGCAGACTGACATGTACTAACCAAGACCAAGCTATATACCAAATATCATTGACCCATGACTTGTAGTTATTGGGAAACAGACTTAAGCAACACAACTTAACCTGCACTTTAGCAAAAAACAACCTGGGCACTGGACCGTGACTCTGAGGTCAAGGTCACAAGCCATATGGCAGACTGACATGTACTAACCAAGACCAAGCTGTATACCAAATATCATTGACTTCTAGCTTCTAGTTATTGAGAAATGGACTTAAGCAAAAAAACTTAACCTGGTCACTGGACCGCGAAATATAGGTCAAGGTTACATGATTTAGGGTTCGACAGATAGGGTTCGCCGTAAGCTACCTATGGACCAAATATAAAGTTCCTACATCAAATGCTTCTGTATAATAACTTGAGTTTACGCCGCCGCCGTCATAGTTTCACGCCCATGTCTCGCTTTCCGCGACTTTCGTCGCGGGCGAGACAAAAACGAGCAAAGGAACAACGCTTTTATCGTTGTTTTTCATCTTGAAGTCACCATGAGGCCTTCAACAATGAGCTATGCTCATATCCCATAGTAAGTTCACGACGGCCCTAGCACCGGTCTTTGCTAAATGTCGAACAACGCTACATCCATGTTCATGAGACAACTCTTTGCTAGATTTAATTAAGGGAGTTCGAGTGTCAGAAATTTTGAAATTAAAATTAAAATTCTGACCTTTTGTTTTGAAGAACTTTGCTAATAGAACAACATGAGCCAAATGTTTTTGAAAATCCATGTAAGAATTTTTTTAGATTCTAGACGTCAAAATTTTGGCGGGAAACTGTTCTCTCTAGAGTTTTCCTTCATTTTCCATTAGCTGTTTCTATACCTTAAAAATATGAAAATATAATTGGAAGTTGATAAAAGTTTGCATATTGTCTATTTAATGCATGTTAAAGTGACCAAGAAAATCTAATCCATGTTCAAAAAAAATTAACCCTGTTTGAGTGGATAAAACCCGAGGATATCAAATGCTTCTGAAATATGAGGCTCGTACTCCCTTAAATATAAACACTCCAGTCACAAGTTGGGAGACTGATACATTATACTGTCCAAACTGCTCGTTCTAGTGAAAAAACAATTTACAAAGTGTTAATTTCTAACAGTCTTCCTCATAAGTAATAAACACATCCTTGTGAATTCCTCATATATGAAGGACTCTTTAGCACATCACTTCGTTTCTACGCCGAATGTAGGACAAAAGGAATGGCAAAGATCTAAACATGAAGCCGGCTTGTTAGTTTCTGTAGTATTTTTAATTTATTTATCTGGAGTGTATAAGATGTTTGAAGTACTTATCTTAACATGGGTAAATAGTATTGAGTGAAAGAAAAACCTCAATATATTGTAAGGTGGAATTAAAATAAAACAATGTAGTGTGCTTCTTTGTTTTCGTTTAGAAAGTTCGTAAAAATGTCTCATCGTAGTAATGCAAAAAATAGATCAACAAAGGGCTGCACAAAAATTTTATACAATTGAGGATACATAGTAAGTTCTTCTTGTTGATTTACAAAACTTCCCTCTCTAATTTACAGATAGTGTTTGTTGACAATCCCGCACCCATGACCAAGAAAGACATGGATGTAGCGTTGCTCGACAATTAGCAAAGAATTCCGCTTAAACCGGTGCTACGGGCCGTCTTGAACTTACTATGAGGTATGAGCAAAGCTCATTGTTGAAGGCCTCATGGTGACTTCAAGATGAAGAACAACAATAAAA
>MJUU01019667.1:50581-79768 GCA_002080025.1 Modiolus philippinarum
AAAAAAAAACAAAATAACGCATTGCGATAAAAAAAAACAGAACAAAAACTATAATAAAAAAATAAAATAAAATAAAAAAATAACATCTGCCGTTTAGAAATGTCTTTGGTCGTTTGAAGTATATGTATACCCACAAATTAGAGAATTATCTTTGGGTCCTGTGTTGCATGTGGTTAAATGTTGTACTTTTGATTGACTGGACACTAAGACATTAAATTCACAAAAAATTTAGTAAATATTGAAATTCCATTATGCAAATTAAAAGTAAAATGATAAATTTAACTGAATTGTCAGATCTTTTTACATTGTATTGATGACCGTTTTCCCAAAACCAACACAAATATAATCTCTTTATTTTGTTATTTTTTTCATGTTTTGGTGTGGGAGAAACACTCTCATTTCTGAAATATATATAATGTTTCTACAAATCTCTCAGTATTCCATAGATCGTGTAAATCGAGTAGGACAGATATGTTTTTATTTTGAAACAATAAATGGAATGTATCTACTGTCCTAAAATAATCCGAATGTTCGTATCAGAATAGTAAGAATAAGATTCTTAAATAATTTATCTGAATTTATGCATCAAAATCATAACGAATAAAAAATATTTNCCCCCCCAAAAAAAAATAACAAAATAAAAAAAAACAAAAACAATAAAAAAAACAAAAAATAAATAGATAAATAAAAAATAAAACCAACGAAATTGTATATAGCCATAGATGAAAAAGTCACACAACACAGGCCATTTTTTCTCAAATCTGCAAAGATTCTTATTTGTCAACTTATACATTTTGAACTTGCATATGTTTATAGTTCGATTGACGTACAGATATCACGCCCTGTTTAATCGATTGTTCAGAGCGTGTGAATTGCATACGACGGACGTACCTTTGATTGACAGATAATTCCTGGTTCGTGCACTTTGTTTGTTTAGGCCGATTATAGAAACGCGCAGGTGTTTCGAATTTTGCTGTATCAACAGAAACACAAATAATTGATGATCATATGATAGCTACAGCTCAACTAAAAGCATCTTCTAATCATAGAAGCATACTTACTTTGTATTGGATTCCTAAACTTCAGAAAAATCCTTTCAAATTTCGTTTTATTTCGGATCAAGTAAATGTTCAACTACTTACATATCTGTTTTATTGACCGGTGCACTTACTACCATAAAAAATCTCGTCATCAATTTCAGAAACGTTATGAATACAATGGAATTAACTACTTTTGGAGTGTTAAAAATTCGGTAGAAGTTTTGGGAAGCCCTCGATCGGTTAATGATAGCTATGATTTTTCTAACCTTTATACTACATTGCCGCATATTCTCATCAAAGAGAAATTTTCGTATTTGATCAAATGGTCCTTCAAATAATCAGGATGTACTTACATTTGATGCAATGCTTTTATATCTTTTTCAATGACGATAAACGTGACAAATATGCCAACTGGACTTGTCAGGATATGATGAAAGCATAAAATTTTATTTAGATAATTTTTTTTTTCGTTTTAATTACATAGTCTATCGGCAAAAAATAGATATTCCTATGGGTACCAACTGTGCTCTCTCATAACATATTTATTTCTTTATTGCTACGAGTCACAATTCATTATCCAAAATTCAAAAAGACCCTTCTTAACAGCATCTAGTGGATATTTTTAACAATACATATAGATATTTGGACGATAATTTGGCTTGAAATAATCCTGAATTTTCTAAATTTACAGACGAAATTTATCCTGCCGAACTAACTTTAAATCTAATAGCAGCAGCGGTCATACACTTTTTTCTTGATCTTGATATATCAATTAATCAAGGAAAGTTAAACACTTAAGTTTATGATAAAGAGATGATTTCACTTTCATTATAGTTAATTTTCCCCCATCTCGACGGCAATGATCCATTAGCCCCTTCTCACGGGATATACATTTCAAAACTTGTTCGATATGAACGAGTATGTAGTGATGTCTCCGAATTCAACAACCGAAATCTTTGTCTAACTGAAAAACTTCTGCATCAAGGATTTATATATCAAAAATTGTTACAACATTCTCTAAATTTTTTTTAGATACATCGTTTTATATTTGTTGTAACAAAAAGCAAGGATTCTTTTCTAATATAACTTACAACAATCATTCCTCCTGGACGGTTGACGATACGATTAAAGCACTTAATCTTTTGCTTGACAACATTTTTGTTCATTTTTGGAACATTGTTTATCAACAGGTCATTGGAATTCCCATAGGTACAAGTTGTGCACCTCTCATTGCAGATCTTTTTCTTTTCTGTTACGAACGTGACGTTATGAACAAATTACAAAATGGGACCATACAAAACAGTGATCGACTTGTTTCTGTTTTCAATGGTGGCGGCAGGTTTTATTTACGATATCCTTGCTATTGAAAATTTCCAGTTTTTTGATAATGTCGACATCGTTTACCCACAACAGCTGAAACTTGATGAGGCTAATGGTGATTCTAAAAATTGCCCTTCTCTGGATCTAATTGTCATCGTTGACTCTGGTAAAATAGAAACTAAAATTTACGATAAAAGGGACGATCTTGATTTCAGTATTACTAATTTCCCCTTTCTTGACGGCGACGTTCCTCTGGCCCCATTCTGCGGAGTTTGTGTTTCTCAACTGGTGCGATTCGCGCGTGTTTGTTCTACTCTTGACGACTTCAGTGAGCGTGACCTTACTGTCGCTTCAGAACTTTTGCAGCAGGGTTGCAGACTTCGTGGATTGTTAAATAAATTTAGAGAGTTTTATCGAAGATATGAACATTTGATGTCTAAATATGGTGTCACTCGCGGACAGCTTATTGCTAGGGGCGTTTCTCGTCCTCGATTTGTGTCCGTAAAATTAGCTTTGGGATCCAGTGACCTGAGGATTTTATACACATACTGGCCTCTCACTGATACTGCCGAAGTCTATACTGAAATACATGATGAATATTTACCAAACCCAATGGGAGTTTTGAATTTGATTTTTTTTCCGTAGTGCGACAGTGTTTTACCAGCAGACTAGGCTCCTTGAGCTAGCCGGCAGATTAGCGGCGAGCACTACTTGACCCATCTTTCAAAATTACGTTTTGTTCCCCCATTTTTCTTTTCAAGATTGTGGTTATGGAGTTAGTAGTCTACCTGTATGGGTTTTATTCGTATGTTTATTATACTATAGGAAAACGGGACAGAGAAAGGGGAGGTTTGGGTACCCATAAACCGGTTTGACCCTACCGCTGGCTTTTGCTAGTGCCGGTACCAAGTCCGGCTGTCCCGAGTTCCTATCGTTGTTTACGTTTGTCTTTTGTATTTTATTGTGGGNTTTTTTCTTGTGCAGTTCCTATTTACTTTGTGGCATGTGGCTATGTTTTTCGGCCATTGTAGGTGTTTCCTGTTATCTTTTTTATTCTTTTGACGTATTAAGGAAATTTTGTTCTACATGCAGGGCTCTTGTACAACAGGGCATTGCACATCCAAACCTCTATGGAAATATCATATACAAAGAGCATAAATTCAAAAATTGTCCTTCAAAACTTATTAATCCTTTGAACAATTATTTTTCATATAGGATATAAATTCAGCATTGTTATTAAATCTTTACTTTTGTTTTTTTGGCAAAGACATTGATAAACTCCTAAATGCTTTATACCGTAAAAAAATCAAACACTTTTTTATATTGGCAGTATTTTGCATTGCACAATATCATGTTCTTCTTTCATAATTGATGATGTTGTTATACGAAATCTATTTAGAAGTATTTCAATTGAATTTTCATATGTAAGAAGGCTTGATATCATAGTCAACCGAAACTATGTCCTTAGCTAGCTGTCAGTAACTGCTAACGTTTGTCAGGACAGTACCCATGTGTATTGTCTTCTTGTTCTATGTACCTCATTGTAAAGTTACTCGTCTTGATAAGTTGGACTTTTTCTAGTTTGATTTTTACTGTAAATCTTTTTGTGTATATATATATATTTACTATTCACCACATGAATAGTGGGGGTTTGGATCCAAGAAGACGAGTTTAACCCCATCGCAGTTTTTACGCCTGTCCCAAGTCAGGAATAAATTGGTCATTGGCTCTCCTTGTCTTCTTAAAAAAATTTAGTTTCTTGATATTCGGGTTAATGTGTTTTTTTTCATTGATTTATTCACTTTTTTACTTGGGTGGGTGGAAGGCATTTAGGGCTTGCTATATGGTGTGAGGTTCCTCACTGTGTTGAAGACCGCACTTTGACCCATAGATGCTTTGTTTTAGGTCGTTTAAACCTGGGAATAGGATGTTATCTCCTTGATATTTACCCCAAATCCTTTCTTTTTCTTATTTGATGAAAACAAGTCTTCGCAGTAATTATCAAAAAACGTAGGATAAGTCATATTTATATCTATTTTTGAAAGTTATTGTAAAAATATTCTACATGTACAATATAAATTTTAGATATTCAAATATGTGTAGACATGCAAACAATAAGCACAACTAATAACGGTAAGAATTCGTTTAAATTTACTCCTGCACCTGTATAGGACCTACTAGATCATTTTGGGAAAATATTTGATTTTAATATTGGAATGGAAGTGAATGTTGTTTTTTAGTTTGTATTTAGTTCATGCCTTTGCTTAGATTTTTTATACCTGCTTTTTGTAACTTAATGTTCTTTGTTTATATTTACACCATCGAGTACGACTACCTTATCGCCGCCACGTTAACGTTAGTATACATTCATGGGTAGTATTTGTTAGTAAATTAAAACTTAATTTGCATGCTTCGAACTACAATGATTCATTAATTCCATAAGTCATTTTTTAATTCTATTACAAAACTAACATTTCGTTACTAATCAATTTAAATTGTTTAACAAATAGCTAAATACCGAGGTTACTGTGAATTTACTTTCTGCATATGCGCATTTCGACAACTTATGTCTCTTCAGTGCAGATAAAATCTAAACGTTTGGAAGACCATATATTCAAAGATATTTAAAAACTGATAGAGAACAAATAACCAATATGATCTAAAGGTAAAGCCAAAATTAGCTAAGGACAGAGCTATGCATGAGGGAGATACTCCTTAGTTTTCAAATAAATTGACAAAAATTTAGATATTGTAAGGTTCCAAAAATAATCGGCTTTCGGGTCAGCACCGAAGTACTGACTACTGTGCTGGTGAATACCCTCGGGGACTAACAGTCCACCAGCAGTGACATCGACCCAGTGGTAACAAATAACTAAATACCGAGGTTACTGTGAATTTATTTTCTGCATATTCGTATTTCGACAACTTATGTCTCTTCAGTGCAGATAAAATCTAAACGTTTGGAAGACCATATACTCAAAGATATTTTAAAACTGAATGAGAACGAATAACCAATATGATCTAAAGGTAAGTCCAAAATTAGCTAAGGACAGAGCTATGCATGAGGGAGATACTCCTTAGTTAAAAAAACCAACTTTTTCACTATACATGTACTTATAAATTAGCTTTTATGCAATCTTATTGTGTTCAGTGTTTTAATCTGCTAAAACATTATTTTTTTCAATAGATATATGCTATTTCATGTTGCATGTTTTATGTTTTATGTTTTACTTGTACTGCTCATTGTGGCCTCTGCTTGTCTTTTTTGTTATTAATTGCTTGTATGCCGGTCAAAAGCTCTCTTGAGCTTTTTTTATATACTTGTTAATATTAAATATCCTTTTTTGATTTTTTTTTTTTACTAAATGAAGAATGAAGGGATTTGTTCTTCATTTTGAAGTCACCATGAGGTCTTCAACAATGAGTTTTGCTCATACCTCACAATAAATTCAAGACGGATTCTAGCACCGGTTTGAGCGGAATTCATTGTTAGATGTCGAGGAACGCTACATCCATGTTTTTACGTCATGGATGCAGGATCGTCAACAAACAAAAAAATAATTGTTCTAACAATCGCTGTGCTCGACAAAAAGACCAAAGTAAAGACAATCACAACATATAAACAACAACATGTCACTCATCGAGTCAATAGTAAGAAAACTTGGCATAATAAAACATGAGATGCTGGCACAAGAAACAGGTGGTCAGAATAAAATTTGGAAATTACAAAAAATATGGAATGCCAAATTTAAAATTTGATATATTTTTCATATGAGAAATTCTCTCATTAACAAGTTCACCATAACTGAAATATAAAAAGCGCATACATCTCTCGCACGGGGAATCTTTACGGGCACTCCACACTGCAGGAGGGACAAACTCCAGTCTTACATTATGAATGAAGGGATAAGGAGCAAATGCACATAATTCAAAATCTTTGCAAGTACATGGTAAAAACAAGCAACGGAACAACGCTTATATTGTTGTTCTTCATTTTGAAGTCACCATGAGGCCTTCAACAATAAACTCTTAATTGCTACTGAATTTCATCGAAGTCGACTCTTATAATATGTACGTGCATATGTAGCGATATCTTTCCACATTCTGGTCGATCCTCATGAGGACGCCAGCCAAAACCTCGTGTAAACCGAAGTACCATTAAAACTAATAAATTTACAACTTGTAATATATGTAAAACAAAATTTCATATAAAAAGTGTCCCAAGTTTTACAGCCTTCCAAGTTCATATCTGAGAAAAGTCTCTATTGTAATTTACGTACTCTCGACTGACTTCCTCTCCTTTGAAATTTGTGTGTTTTATTTCTGTGCTGTGTAGCTGTCTAACGTTATTGTTGCCCGTGTTTTAGTTTTGGTCATGTCTTTGGACCTCGATGGTTGTAAATACCACTCCTTTGTTCATTTGGTATTCTACTGGCGTTCGTCCATCAGTGTGGATCTTTTGATCAATGCCTCGAATCTTGAGCTGACTTTTAAAGAAGATATCTTTAGACTGTTTAATTCAAATTATATATTAGCAAAATGTCAGAATTAAAGATAATTTCAATGTTAATTACAAAAGCGAGAGTTATATCAATTACTGAAATATGGCTTGACGAATCGGCATCCCGTTGAAAATCATAGTGTTTTAGGTCTGATAGCAAACAAAAAGGGATGGAGTTTACAAGAATATAATCGATGATTAAGAAAATTTAAAAGTCATAGATACATGCATGAAATCCAAATTTGAATCCATATTTATACTATTTCGTTATCAAAAAAATTACAAAAACAACAAAGCCAATTTTTGATCTGGTCTCACTATATATAGACCACCTAAGCAAAAATATTGATCATCTCCTTAATGCTTTACACCATACCTAAATTTAAACAATTTTTCATATTGGCAGTATTTGGCATTGCACAATATCATGTTCTTCTTTCATAATTGATGATGTTGTTATACCAATTCTATTTAGAAGTATTTCAATTGAAATTTCATATGTAAGAAGGCTTGATATCATAGTCAACGGAAATTATATCCTTAGCTAGCTGTCAGTAACTGCGAGCATTTGTCCGGACAGTACCTGTGTGTATTGTCTTCATGTTTTATGTACTTCATTGTAAGGGTAGTCGTCTTGATAAGTTGGACTTTTTTCTAGTTTGATTTTTACTGTGAGTCTTTTTGTGTATTTATTTTTAGCCATTCACCACACATAGGAGGAGGGTTTGGATCCAAGAAAACGAGTTTAACCCCACCGCAATTTTTGCGCCTGTCCCAAGTCAGGAATATGTTGGTCATTGGCTTGTCCTTGTCTTCTTATAAAAGTTTAGTTTCTTGATATTTGGGTTATTGAATGTGGTTTGTTTCCATTGATTTATTCAATTTATAACTTTTTGGGGCCATTTAGGGCTTGCTAATGGTATGAGGTTCCTCACTGTGTTGAAGACCGTACACTGACCCCTAGATGCTTTGTTTTGGGTCGTTTTAAACTGGATATGGGATGTTGTTTCCTTGACATTAACCCATTTCCTTTTTTCTTCACACTTAAGCAATGTTTTTAGATTATTACAACAACTTTGAGTGATGTTTGACAAGACTTCGAATAGATATTCTTGGGTGATTTTATAATAGACTTAATTCACTGCGAATCAGTTATTCCTTCATTGCTTCATTGCCTTATGGTGACTTCAAGATGAAGAACAACAATAAAAGATCATAAAAGTATTACAATGTATTTGTAGAGACTTTGTCTAATGTGCATTTACTTCATTGATTATGTAAAACTTATAAAAATAATTTCAACATTTATTTTTTAAAACAACTGATTGTGGAACTTACCCGAGTAACATCGTCATCGATCACCCTATCTGTAATAACGAAGAAAAAATAAGTAAATTCCATCAGGCATCAGTCACCATTTTATAACATACTGTACCAGAAGGTTCAATATTAAACAAGATTTGAACAACCAAAATATTGATTCGCTAAATGGAAAATTTATTCAAAGGATATATTTAGGGAAAAATAGACTATTGAATGGTCTGTCTGATGTCGAGAATGTTAGGGAAATCTCGATTCATCTTTCATTCCCTTGTTGACGATATTCCACTTTAGAGACATGAAAATTAGGCAGAGTACAGAACCCTTGATGACATCGAAGATATAAGACGGGAAAAGGTTGAACTTTTATCGATTTATATCAAAACTAAGTGTGACCGTCATTGAGAAACAGTTTTGTGTAGAGCGAAACAAATTGGAATGGAACATACAAACTGTGAAAAAATAATTTATGGCGGGGAAAATGGAACAAAGTAATAAATCGCCTTAAAAGTTATTGCAACGTCTTAAATACAAAGAAATAAAATTGTTCATGTATCGTTTTTAGCGCAGACGGTCAGGGATGTCACTACTTAACCGATATAAGCAAATCATTTCAGCGCATTCTTTGCTACCATTGTATCTTATTAAAATTAACAAGTTCTCCTTACTTATTTTCTGTTTCACTATCTCATTTAAACAAAATTATCATAAAGTAAATGAACCATGAAAATGACGTCAAAGTTACACTGGCATGCACCTTCCTAGGAGTAACAACAGACCAGATATGGTGACTCTGGGTGTTCTTATTTCAGGGAAATCAGTTTTCATGTAAAAAATATCAAAGTCAATGAACTGCGATATTGAGATCAATTTTAGATCACGGGTATCAAACTGGTAAGCACCCATTTAGATGTTACAAAAGACTGAATACGGTGACTCTAGGTGTGCTCCTCACACAGAACTAATTATTAATATAAAAACTTGACAAAGTTAATTAGCCATGAAATTGATGTCATGCTGGTTACATGACAGGTGTCAGACTGGCATGCACATGCTTGGGTGTAACAACAGACCAAATAAGGTGTTCTTCTTAAAAAAAGGTCAAAGGCAATGAACAAGGAAATGAGGTCAAGGTTGTATGAAATGTGCCAGACTGGCATGCACCTGCCTAGATGTTGCAATAGTCAAAATATGGTGACTTTATTCATTTCAATTCATTAGAAAACAACTTGAATGTAAAACTATGTCGCAAAATTTACAAACTCACTCAACCGTGCAATTTAGATCAAGGTCGCAGACAAGTGGCAAACTGTCACGTTCTCCTTAAAATACATCAATACACGAAATATAATGGATCCAGGTATAGTACTTTATTAGAAAAGGATTTTAATGTAAAACTAAGTCGCAATGTTTTTGAAAAAAGTTATTAATTTTTTTAACTAGTATAAACAAAATATTTTTTTGAAAATAAGCATTATTTTTTGGGGCAGAAAGCCCCCTTCAGAATATTTTTTTCATCATTTTTGCACTCAAATATTTTTTTCACATAAAATCAGGTTCAGAATATTTTTTTCGAAAAAAAAACTTACCCCCAACCCCTTCAGGTTAAATGGTCGGTCCCTAAACATGTCTCGCTTCCAAGACGAGACAAAAATATGCCGAAGTAGCAAAATGAATATTGTAGGCTTTGATTTATATGAATTGAGCAAAACGGTATCGAAAAACCATATATAATGTCGTTATTCGACTAACTTTCATTTGAATTGCTCGGACAAGTTTGTTGTTGGCCAACTTGTTGCGTACTTACAGGTATCCTACAATTATAAGTAGGAATGTGTATCGTATAAACACGTAAGCACGAGTTTTGTTATTGATTTATAATGTCATGTCAAGTTGTATGAACAATAAATAAGATATAAGTCTTGATAAGTTACAACATTTGACTTTTTACGTAAAGAAAAAAATAATTATAAATAACTGTTTTTTGTGTGTCAAAAGTAGTACATAAAAACTTGAATACTTCACATCAACAGAATGCCGTTCTAATAACAGTTTGTTTGGAATTCAAACAAACGTCCTAACAGTTAATTCTAGGAAAGCTCTTCAAAATGCAACATACATTATCTAAACCTCACGAATTCGACACTAGTACTTTTTCTAAAACTAGTAAATTTATTATATACTTATACGGTAGTTATAAAATGTTACAATGTAAACCACAATAAAAAAACATTGAATAGATTATGCAATAGTTTATATCTTGACTAATTCAGTACAAGCCCATTCAAATAAAAGAAATTCTAAGAATCCTATAGACCTTTTCAAAAATCATTTGGTCCGCTTTTCGGTTTCGTTATTAAAATACAATGAAACAGTTCCGGTTATCAACCCAATACCACAAGTGTTGTTCAACCTGAACACAGTTTAAATTACTAAGTCATTGTATACTGTGACACTGCACTACTTATGTTTTTAGATTGTTAGCCAACCGTGCAAGTGAAAACCGGAAGCGAAGAGTGTTTGAATCTCCATTCGATGGGAGAGTTCCAATCCAGGAAAAAATAACAACACTTTTTGGAAAGGGCTTATAAAGTTGATGAAAATGTGCATTTGGAGTTTGAATAGATCGGTCTAGTAGAATGTGAGCGACCGAAAGAAAATCGCATGAAGTTTCAAAAATAAAATGATCTTATTAATCAGCAGTTAAACGGATAAAATGAAATTAAGAGATGACCATACTGTATTTTACGATCCAAGGGTGTAAATAGTAGTTTTTATTCGGCACCTGAATCGGTTTTCTAGGGGCTCCGGCTACACAGCTGCCGGGACGCGTCCCTAGATGTTAAATAGAGGAATTTCCTTTCTATGCAGTATAGTCAGGTCATAACACAGAAAGCCTGGCAGCGAACCATTGTAGCCAAACTGTGTGGAGAAATGCACCGGTTTGGGTGGAATATATTGCTAAATTGTACACCCGTGTTTCTGTTTACCCAAGGACGCGGAATCATCAATAAACATAAAATTAATTTGTAAAGTTTTCTCAGAAAAGAAACTCAGTCGCAGAATACTGCGTAACAGGAGTATAAACATTATTCACATAATGAAACATAAATTTAAGTTACACATTGACAATACATATCTTGACGTAAATAACATAAGCTGCTGTCATCCATTTAGCGACAAAAAGACTCAAAGGAGACAAATCAAAACATATAGACAACCAGAGGGCAAAAATCATCCAGTCAATTGCAAGAAAACTTGGCATAGTAAAATAGACACTATAAAAAAATGGCCAGAATAATATTTGGAAACCTGGGAATCCTTGTTTGTTTACTGACATAGATGTTGCAAAATTCTAAATAAATTCCATTTTCAGTCGGCACTGAAAAACAGGACCACTAAGGCTGGTGAATACCCTCGGAGACTTGCAAGCGACAGCAGAGGTATCGCCCCCAATGAATAAATACCGACTGAAGTAACTGGTGAATTGAAAAAGTTCTATTGAGGGGGCGAAAGGGGGTCTCATCCCGATTTCCCGTTATTGAATTGAAAAAAATACCGAAATCACGAACAATTTTTTGCGGAAAGTCCAGATCCCGGAAGGATGTATTAAAGAAACCATGTTTTTCCAATCCCATTTAAGTTTACATAAAATCCCGATTTCCCTGGTCTAAAACACCCCTTTCCCGTGTCTCGGTGCCATTTTCACTGAAAAGACCATCCTAATTTCCCGAAATTAAAATGGCAGTCCCAGCGTCCCGAAAATAGTCTCACCCCCCCCCCCCCCCCCCCCNCTATTTTCAGACTACTGCAAAGTGAAAAAAATCATGAATCTTTTGTAAATACAAAATTTACGTGTAAGATGACCCATTCAAGATCGATGCACACGATCACATTTACCACCAGAAAGTAATTATTTGTTTTACAATGTTAAACATCATTGAATGTCAAAATGAGCACGATCTCATCTCTCACGACTACATGACCAACGAGATCTGTAACCATCGCTCAATGTCATAAAATGTCTGCAATGAAACAAATGCTCAAATTCCATATAGGCTTCTAGATACTTCTATTCATATTTTATTGATAAAATCAACTGCAATACTAATATCGTTTGAAACGCTACAGAATAGCTATTCATGTATTATAAAATGGTTACAATGAATGGAAGTAGTTAAATTAAATAACGGTTGCAAAAAAAGGAAATTTCATATGTATACAAAACAATGTCAGTACAATACCGAATACCGAAGGAACAAGGTATGTGACTACTTCAAACAAGATAAAAACAAAGACAAACAGAAATAAGCTATTATACAAGTTACAATGTATAGAAGAATTTGTGTCATACCATAGTTACAATATAAAGAAGTTACATTATGATTCGGGTGAAATGTATAGAAGAAATTAGTTCCTCAAAGGGTTACAATGTAGAGAATAAATTACATTATAAAACGGTTACAATGAATAGTAGTAGTAAATTAAATTATAAAAGGCAGTAATTTACAGAAGAAGTAACATTTTTTATATGTTTATAATGAATAGAAGAAAAATCATAAAACCATTACAATGTATAATATGAGAGCCTGAAATCCAGTGATTTTTAAACAAAGGAATGTGTGTAAAGCAAAATTTTGTCCTGTGAAATAATGTCCATCTGGACAAAATTTCATAGAAATTGGTTATGAAATTGTTTCCTTGCCTGTGAAAAGTTGTCAGGGTGAGGACATTTTTCCATATGTAATTTTGTCATGATAGGACATTATTTCATGGTAAGGTACTGTGGAATTATGTCCATACAGAAGGGAGATAATTTAAAGTTACATTTGGGACAACATTTCATAGCAGGATGCTATGGGATTTTGTACATTTATGCAAATAATGCAATAAAGTGTCTTAATATAGAAAAGTCACACAGTTGATGAAATTAATAATTAATAATCATGTTACAAGCATAGTTCAGAATCGATTTATCATGGATGTAAAATATTATAAACAATAATTTGATTACCAGAAAAAGAGTGAAGCATGCACTTGCGATATTTGTCTGTAACACACATTTGAACCCAATATGCAAGATGCCAGTTAAATCGGGCCAATATTGCAAGTGCAATATATGTTTGTTTTTTGTTTTGGGTTTTTATTGTGTAAAAATACACAAAAATCAAAATCTTGTGTAGCAAGCATAATTTGATATATTATTTGCCAATAACAATTACAAGTACAAACATTTATCTGTATGTATACACTAAACAGACTCAGCCGGGCAGACAAATGTACGTAAGGATGAAGGAAAGGGTATCAACACAATATGCCCCCTATCTTTTGGTAGAGTGGACATAAAACAAAGCAGAGCGATGCCTCTTAAATACTGAAAAGACACCAATGAATCCTTTATTAATTAATAAAAAGTTATATGTAATGATTCCAGTATCAAGCATGCACCCAGAATTTGTTATTTAATATTCTATCTACATTGTAATCATTACATTGCTTAGAAGTAATTTGATTTGAAAATTCTGAGATAATTTCATGGACATTATTTCACTGTGACATTTTGTCCATGGATAAGTTTTATTATGAAATAACGTAAATGATTAATGAACATTTTTCATGGCTAAGGACATTACTGTATAATGATATTGTGTCCTGAACAAAATTTCATAATGAAATTTTGTTCATGGACATTATTTCATATGAAATTTTGTCCTTTAGACATTATTTCATGGAGGACAAACTTTTATGTTACATGTGAACTCTCGTTAAGATTAATAAAAAGTCGATTGCATTGTTTAGGTCTGTTGTCATGACATGAAATATTCTACTTTTTCAAGTGATACAAATGACAAAAAAATTTTGATACAAGGTACTTTGCCTATTTTAGATGAAAAATAATATTTTCGATAATTTGTGTTTATTAAAAACTTATGGATCATAGTATTTGTAAAAGCTTGAAAAGGCCCAGAAAATAAATATCTTTTCATTTGCCAACTTTCTGCAGGGTACATGCAGCGGTTCAGATGTAATAAAGTTGATAATACAAAAAAATAAAGATAATAAAAACGCCTTTTCTTCCGTTTTACTGTCCATTTTTTGTAATCGAACTCGATTATTACTCACTACACGCGTGGTTTCTTTCAAAGTCAATTCACCATAGACACACCTCTTTCCCGGATTAATACGTAGACTTGCAATTGACAATCGCACCAATGAAATCTAGTGTTGGTATAACACCACTAATTCAGTCTCCCCTAGACTCCCATGTAAAATTGTGCATGAGAAATTTTATTAAAAGTTCAAATGAAGTGACATGTGTCCCAATTTAAAAAGTCGTCTTTCAAAAAACTCTCATGAAAAAAATCAACCCCCTTAACTTGCATGTAAGAAGGAACTGGTTCCCCGCAGTGAAAAAAAACAAGGATCAGTAATTTTACAGAAAAAAAAATCCTATGTTGCCCATGTCTATATAATTTTTATTTCTTGAAGAAATTATATAAATTTAGGCTAAAAAGTCTCACAATATAAACTTAAATGGAGTTCCTATCGTTATTTATGTTTGTCTCTTGTTTTCATTATTGTTTTTCTGGTGCAGTTTGCTTGTAAATTGTGGGGAGGTACATGTAATTGTAGTTCCTGACCATTGTAGGTGTTAATTGTTATCCTGTTTTTGTAATTCTAGGATTAAATAAGATTCAGCTGCCAACATTTTGAATATGTAACAAAGTAAACACTTTATTGGAGCTATATCGTCTCCTATAAGGCCTAAATTCACTTATGTGCCCGGCTGGTTTCCAAATTAGTGGTGTTATACCTGTTGATTATTACCCTTGAGATAGTTGATATAAAAGGTCAATGGCACTGTTCTAGGATTACTTAAATTTGGTTGACAAGATCGAGAGACTTTTGGATGATATCGTTGCTTACGCAGTGATCGTCACGATAATCAATCTGTAAAGGATTTATGGTTAAAAATTCTATCTGTACATATAATCTTGTCCGGATACATGCATTTTAAAGCAAGATAGCAATTGATTTTGACCTGTCTGACCATTGAATATTTTTATCGCGACAGTAAATTGTTTAAGAAATTTTCGTATTACCTCTTGATATAGGCAAGTTTAATCAGTTTTTAACTACAAAGTGAAGATTTGTGAATTGGATGACATTTTAACTCAATATTTTATTCCTGTTTTTCTTTTGTAATCTTGACACTTTGTCGATTGTTTACTTTGGTCACCATGGCATTATTTTGTTCAGAAAAAGGTTATAAACACAGAAGAGTTTTTATAGAAAATAATTTGTTACCGCTAGGTTTCCCGCTATAAGAGGTTGTCAAAAATCCATCCACTTCCTCCTTTGTCCAAATACTGAATATACTTTAAGAACGGTGAATGAATTTCCGGCTTCTGTATTGGTAAAAGAAGTGGAAAAGAAAAATATTTATCTATCCGAAATTGACTAGAGAGTTCATATTAGGGAAAAACTGGAGAATTTGTCTATAAGACATACACACACCCCCCAATAAATATATCGCAACAGATCACCGAGGTTAATGGGGCATTGAATTAGTTCCCTGTACCTGAATTGTTATAAAAAATATCGGTTTTCATACCATTTCTTTGCAATACTTCAACAGATTGATTTGATATTCGGTATATGATTTTATTGATAAAAAGCACAAGTTTCTTCACATTTTCTTTGCAATGCCTCAACGTCTAGATTTGATATTTGATATTAGATTGTATGTTGATGAGTAACAATCCAAGTGTGGTTAATCTTTGTAAGCCAAAGATTCTGCTTGATTTTTCTTTTCAACTTTGTAGTGATCGATAATGTCAAAAAGGTTCAAGTTGGATGTGGAAGGGCGTATCAAGCACTCTTGGTGCAGCAATTTATTATGAATAAGTGAAGTGTTATTATGTATGTTATAGTAACTATTCGATTACGAATCGAAGTAAAATTTAGTTATCTCGCTTTTCATACGAAATCTTGATGACTGTTATTGTGATATGCCACATTAATTTGGAGATGTTGTAAAGCAGTGAAACTCCCTGGCTTCACGTCAATTCTACGTTACCATTCCAACAGTAAAGTCTATAAGGTTTTATCTTATATATTAAATAAATACATACTTTCACTATTTTAAGAAATAAATGTATATGAAACAAAGACACTAAAAATACAAGGTTAAACAAAGCAAAAGAACAACGCTTTTATTGTTGTCACCATGAGGCCTGCAACAATGAGCCTTGCTCATACCTCATAGTAAGTTCAACACGATCTCTAGCACCGTTTTGAACCAATTTCTTGTATGCAATTTAAAGCAAGTCAAGGTAATGTTGTTTTTATGCTGAAACATTAACAAAGCGAATTCCTGAGTTTTCTTGCAACGTCATGGAAAAATTTCTGCGGAAACGCATTGTTAATGTCACTGTGGAAGTGTTTTTACGGTTGGTGACTGTATATCACTTGTGTTTACACAGTCAATGTAGTTTACTTAGGCAAATAAAGAGGTTGCAGGATAAATCAATTAAACATGATCATAAAAAAGCCGTGAACGCTTCCACACAATGTCAATTTCAGTACGTTCTACTGCATCAACGGTAAAACATAAAAGTTTGCAACTATGATAACTTGAAAGGATATATTTTTTATTTTCGAACATTTTATTCTTTCTATGATTTGCAAAATGCGTCGACGCCATCTTACTATAGTCAATAATTTCCCTATAAACGACGACTTTGGCTTGTTGCCTGGTATTCTTGTAAGTTACTTTATTATCCCAGTTTTTATTTATGTTAATATTCAGATACCTATGACAAGCGTAATTTGTTATAACTGTCCATAATGTCTTAGGAGGAAAAAAATGTTACAAAACTATTCTGACACAAAACCACAAATACACATTTACCTGTACGTTTACTACAAACATTTATACCAATAATTTGGATCATTTTTGTGATACTCACCTTTTCTTATCTGGATGAAAACAATCAAAACGGCATTGGTTTTTTATTTTTTGTATGGAAGAAATCTGCTATAATGACCCAAGACGCTAGCTTATTTTTGACCGCGAAAGATGAAATGAATACAAGTGAAAATCCAGAGGATGAATCTGAGGAAGTTATATATCCGGAATACTTAACTTCAGTGTATTTATGGAAGATTCTCCCTCCATTGATTATTTTTATTGGAACTATTGGGAATATATTTTCAATTATTGTACTTCGTCGCAAACATATTCGGAAGACGTGCTGCACTACATTTTTGGTTGTACTGGCATTTTCAGATTTGTTAGTTCTTTATACAGGACTGCTACGACATTGGATTAAAGCAATATCTGGTGTAGATATCAGGGAGCTAGGAGAAGCTATCTGTAAAATTGATACGTGGGCTGTTTATTTCTTTCTAGACTTTTCAGCATGGACCCAAGTGGTTGTGACCATTGAGCGTCTTTGTCTTGTATGGTATCCACAAACTACAAGAGAAACATGTACAAAACGATTTGCATATACGAGTTTAGTATTTGTTGCTGCCTGTTTGCTAGCTATCAATAGCCATATTGTTTATGGGTTTGAGTTGAAATATGAATACCCCAAAAATGATACTAATGAATATGTTAAAACATGCATGTACAAAGCCGAATACGAAGATTTCTGGTTACTCAAATGGCCGTGGATTGACCTCACAATATTTTGTATCCTACCTTTTATTATTTTGTGCGTTGGAAATATGTTAATCATAATCAAAGTCGGTCTTACCGAAAAGGCTGTAAAAAGACAATCGTCAAAATCATCCAATGACTCTCAGAGGAATTCTACGTTTTCATCAATGAATGTGACGTTATTCACGTTAAACACGGCCTTTCTGTTGTGCAATACACCTATAAGTCTATACCTCATTGCAGCAAACGTCGGAATTAATGATCTACAGGGAAGAGACTATGCTATTTTACAGTTGATTTGGCCTATCGTTAATACCTTGATGTATTTAAACAACAGTATTAACTTCCTTCTGTATATTTTGAGCGGAAGTAGATTTAGACGTGAATTTAAAAGTTTATTCTTGGGAAGAAGACGTGCGATGCGTCGTAGTATAAATATATCAGAAGTTCGCTTGAACGGCGGAAGTCAAATGAATGGAGATGTTTCTCCAGATGGGGTGATTACTAGTGTATTTTAGAGGATTTCACGGTATTTTGAATATTTATTGATGATTTTAACTCATCACTACAACTTACTTGATGCCAAAATTTTTATATGATCTTGGGAGTGAAAGATATACGTGCTGTGTATGCATAAAAGTTCTTAAATATACCACAATAACCTGCATTCCAAAATTCACAGAAAAGTATGATATTGAGAAACATTTGTAAATTAAGTACTTATGGATGGATAAGGAAAAGATAATTTAATTAGCATATCAGTAAACTTCATTTGATAAGTAAATTAGAATTATCTTCATTTTGACCATTTATAGCTAACTTTATTCTCTATAAGTTTTTAAACATCTTTGAGTCGATGGTCTTCCAAACGTGTAGATCTGCACTGAAGAGACAGAAGTTGTCGAAATGCGCATAAGAAGAAACTAAATTCACAGCCGTAACTTCGGTATTTAGTTATTTGTTACCACTGAGTCGATGCCTCTGCTGGTGGACTGTTAGTCCCCGGCGGTGTTCAACAGCCCAGTAGTCAGTGCTTTGGTGCTGACCCGAAAGCCAATTCTATTTTAACCTTTCAATATCTAAGATTTTCGTAAATTTGTTGAAAACTTAAGAGTAACTCCCTCATGCAAAGCTCTGTCCTAGTCTTACATTTTGATCATATTGGTTATTTGTTCTTTATTAGCTTTTAAACATCTTTGAGTTGCTGGTCTTCCAAACGTTTGGATTTTATCTGCACTGAAGAGACATAAGTTGTCGAAATGTGCACATGCAGTACTTAATTCACAGTAACTTCCGTACTTAGTTATTTGGTACAGGGGATGTTTTACAATGTACATCCTTTTGTAGAGCAATGTATAGTGGGAAAACATGTGTTTCTTTCCAAACCGAATTACTAAATCATTTTATGAAAATACTAGTAAAAAAAATTTTTGTCGACTGCCTTCAATTATTTTCTTAAAAATTATGGAAAGATTTTAACTCTGCATCGAATTGTAAAACCGCTAGCTATTGTCTCAGTCACAATGTCCCGACAAAGTTTTCGATGGTCTTCATTTTGTACGTAAGTAATACATATAAAATATAGCTCGCTGTACAGCTTTAACTTCTTCCACATATAAATATTCAATATCTCGTTGTTCAAACTATATATCCATACCTTTGAAGTTTTTAAGCCGATCTTGATACAGATAAAACTGGTCAATCCTTTTTCAGTTTTCTGCATTCATAATGACCAACGTTTGCATACGAGGAATGTCTTAATTCCGAAATTTGAGGCAATCTAAATCAGAACTTAAAAACAGTAATGGGGTAGATGGAAAGTATGTATCTCATTCATTTTTTTGTTAACAGTCCATTTGAGGTCCACATTGGTGCCCTGTTCTTTTTTTTTCTCACGCTCGCAAAAGGAATTAACTCCGAAAATTTGGGTTTCGGTCCACGGTGATGTCCTTTTCTTCTTTTTTTCGCCCTCGCAAAACGAGTAAACTCGGGAATTTTGGGCCTTTTCTTTCTTATACACATATTTTTTAGATTTTAGTTTTATTTCATATTTTTATTTTGTTGTTCTCCATGCACGACAGCTATACAAACCTTCTTATTCTGTCTAATCTTTATGACATTATTTAAGCTGTCTCGCAACATAAATTTTTATTTTTCATTTGAGGTAAATTGCGTTTGATCTTAGGACACAATTTTGAATTCCCAGTGATTTTGGTCGATTCCCTGTGATTTTCATTTTGTTGTCCACGAATGCAAATCGCATTCATTCAACGTATCTCTTTCTGTTTACTACTGTATCCTAGCTCCACTAAAAACTGAATGGCAGTGACCTACATATCATGCACTATTGACTTTTATTATTTTTATATTGTTAAATTTCTTTTAACACATGATATTGAAATATTTCATCAAATTAGATGGGTAAGTGGCTCTGGTTAATTATAACCTTTCAGTACTTATCTTTTCAACTTCACATGAAAATCTGAAATGTTTCAGTTTTGATAAGTAGTGCCTAATACATTGCTGTTTAAGAAATATTGACCCCCATTTACTCTTAACTGACTTGATTTTACACCAGGTCAATTTCTAAGTGAATTTACACATAACACAGAAAAACCATCGTAAATTGCACCTTATTCAAGGCACAATTAGCTTTTTGTAATTAAAATTTCTAATTTGAAATTTCGTTGGGAATAGGCTAAATGAATGGCGGGCTTGTGCTGAAACACTTCAAGTAATTGTAAAAATTGAATATAACTGGAAAAACATGGTAAAATTTTAAAAAAAGAAGAATAATCAAGTCAAGATCAAAGAAAAAGAAATGTTTTGTGTCAAAAATCCTTGATTCATATTTTCAGTATACTTTTCCACCTGATTTGTCCTTTGCCTCATGGACTTTGGCTCTTGACAGTTCTGTACATGTTCCCACAGTTCTGTTCGGTAATTTTGGAACATGTTCCCACTCCACCTCCATTTTTTTTGTTTAGCGAAGAGAAATATTTCAGTTTCAGTGTTTGGTAATTTTTGTGTGTAGTGTAATGTTTGACTATCTAATCACTTTTGTGAAGAGAAATTTTTTCAATCCTGGCTGATAAATATTCCATACTATTCGATAAATGCTTTGGTTCTTTTATGTAATGCAGTAAAAAAAAACTTTCTCATTTCCTGGAAAGGACTATATTATCTACCGGCTTTTCAGCTTAGAATCTTAAAAAACATAACAACAGGGGTCCTCACAGGTCAACTATATAAATTGTTATTGTTCATGAGGAATTGGATTACTAAAGTCTTCAAAGTGACCCTTTACCCTAAGATGTTGAGCACGGCATGTTTGCTCATCAAAGACCACATAAATTATAATTACTCATTGAAAGATCACATGAATACGACAGCTTATTCGTGCCAAGTAGAAGAAACAAATATGATAAAAATCGTTAAAACGATTTTCAAAATCGTTTGTACGTTTTTTTTTAAGTCGTTTGTACGATTTTAAAATCGTTCGTACGATTTTAAATTCGTTTGTACGATTTTAATTTCGTTTGTACGATTTTTAAAATCGTACAAACGATTTTTAAATCGTACAAACGATTTTAAGAAATTGTTTGTACGATTTTAAAAATCATTTAAACGATTTTTATCAAGTCGTTTGTACGATTTTTAAATCGTTAAAACGGTTTTAAAATTCGTTTGTACGATTTTAAAATCGTTTATACGATTTTTCAAAATCGTTTGTACGGTTTTAAAAATCGTTTGTACGTTTTTTAAAATCGTTTATTAATAAACGGTTTTAAAAATTGTTTGTACGATTTTTAAAAATAGCTATTTGGTTTATAAATACAATTGTATGGAGGCTTATTTGTGGCATTTCTGCATTCGGGAAGATAATTAGCTGCCCAGATAATTAAATCCGTATACAGACATAATAATTTCTAGTGAAAATGATTAAAAGTGTACTCTCACTTACTGGCAAGTCCATAAGCAAGCTTAAACACATGGATTTGAATAGAGACAATGTTCGGTAACGAGTTGAGGTTCGCAATCGAAGGATAAATATTACATTTCCAGGTTATACGATTACACTATCTTTTTTTTCTTGCCTGAATCCAAGAAGCTAGGGATTCTAGACGTAGAGATTGTTCTTATTATTTCTCAATGAAGAATTCGCATATGTCCCATATGCTTGTTCCAATTGGTATCATCGGCCAATTCGTGCAGAAGTTCGGTGTTGTATGGAAGAAAACTGATCAGTTGAAGAGTTAAAATATCTAAATTTAGAAATTCTGTAAACTTTGGATTCCACTCACTAAAATGACCTAAAATCTCTCTCCTATGTGATGAAGGCATTACTTTCTGTCCCTTTGGTTATTCGTTCATATCCGTGATGTCATATATTTTTAATTGTTTTTTGGTCCCGTAAATATTATTTTATATTCACTGATGGCATATTAGATGTCAATATGGCCATCTGCAGGACTATTATTTACTGCAATTTCGGTATCAATGGCGGATCCAGCCTTCGAAAAAGGGGTTCTGATGGGGTTCCAGAAAAAGGGCGTCCAAGTCGACTTTGTTGCAATTTTGCCACTCTCTTCCTAAATTCTGCACGAAATTTAGTGTAAGATTCTAGCCTGACTGATTCATTGGCATACTCTATGTATTTTGGGCAAGTAATGTCCGGTCGTTCCTCGGGAGTTCTCGGTATAAATCCGTGTTATTGTAAACATTCTTGAATGAAAGGACATTCTACCAATATTCTACCATAGTGTGTGCATTGACAACTGCCTTCTATACAAATATAATACAAACTAGAAATATTGTCCTCCGCTGGACAACAAATGAATACACCCGTTTCCTCAGTGTAATAAATTCCTTTTAACAGTTGTCCAGACCAAATTTGAATGTCATATAAGCCAGGTAAAGTGTGAAGAAACTTTCTACTCCATAGTTGATTATAGTAAAACTTCATCATCTTGGCAAACAGGAAGTAGTAATACAGACTAAAAATGGATTACACGTTACAACTCACCAGATATAGTTAGTTGTAGCTAATAATCAGAGAATCGGCAAACTGGAGGTAAAAGCACAACAGTCCTGTAAATGAATTACAAGTTGCAACTCAGTGTAATAAAGCTCGAGACAAAGTTTCAAATTATTCCAACTTAAAGAAGCCAAGTAAACTGTGACGAAAAATTTTCATTAATAGTGGATTATGGTAAGACTTAAAACATATCGGCAAACATGAAGTAGTGAAACGGCAAACTTGAAAATGACTTACACGTTAGAACTCGTCATAATCAAGCTTCAGACCAAATATGAAATCATTCCAATATATATTGCTGAGAAAACTGTGTGACGGACAGACGGACGGATACCCTCATCAGTAAATACCCGCCGGTTTTTTTTATTTTTATGAAGCTCCAGACCAAATTTCAAGTCTATCCCACTCATACAACCAAAGTAAACTGCGACGAAAATTCCTCATCCATAATGAGCGATTGTAAAAGTTCGACATATCCGAAAACAGAAAGAAATAACACAATAGCTTACGCTTTACAACTCATCATAATCAAACTTCAAAACAAATATGACAAAAAAAATGTATGACAGACAGACATCGAAAGAACGGGCGGACGCACAGACGGACGGACAGACAGACGGACGAACATCTCCATCATTATGTACCCACCGCTTTTACAGCGGGGATATAATAATCATTTCCAGAGATTGTACTGCATTGACGTTTTGAATGTATCTGGGCGTAAATCAAAATTTTCTCTCGAAGGTTTTAATCACTCCAACGGGCTTTCGGGAATGCAGTCCATCTGTATTCAATGTAGTCGGTCTCAACCATTACTTACTGATGCGAAACTTTCTGTACGTTCTTATTAACACTTCTAACCATAGTCAGCAGAATGGCGGTCGTTTAAAATTTCGCTGAAACTGCTGGGCAAATTGTGTTCGTTTAGTCCGTTGATCAAACAACATGGCCGCTGTTACTATAAACAGAACATAAGAGGGGGCGGACAAGGTTAAGGGAGACCGGGAGAAAGGAGAAAGATGTCTGGAGACAGAAAAGAGGGACGAGAGAACGGAGAAAGGGGTGGAAGTAGAGAGAAAAGGGGATAGAAAGGTAAAAAGGAGAAAATTAAATTAAAGGGAGGCCTGGAAAAAGGGGACTGGAGACAAGAAAGAAGGGACGGGAAAAAGGAGATAAGGGACAAGAAAAGGGAGCAAGGGTCGGGAGAAAGGAAAAAGACACCCCCTGTCCGCCCCTCACAACATAAGGGTAGATTGCTGTTTTTTTTTCTTCAAATAATTGAAAAGCGTTACAGATATCAAAAATCTGACGAGAATAAAATTACCAGCATGGCAAGATCTACCCTCCCTGTAACCTTAAGGAAATACGAAAACCCGTCTTGGAGTTACTGTCCTTTTCCCGTATAATTTTCAAAATTTTATTATATTTCATCTTTTATTAGAAAAATTATAAGAGATAGAGATTAACTTTAAATTGCAAGAATATTCAGCATGTCACGATTCTACCAATTTGAAGTTTGGAGGAAAATCTGAAACCCATATAGGAGTTACTGCACTTTATTGGTAAAATTTTCGATTTCTTTTTTACCTTTTGACCTTATTTTTCAAAACTGCTACGAGATAAAGGTCAAGTTTCAATACCAAAAGTTTTCATCTTATTCAGAACTACAATTTCTACATATGTCTGACATCTCCGCACCCCCTCCAAGGTGGCCGCTGCCGTGGATCATAGTTCAACCCTATGGGAAAATATTGTAAATTGTTAATTCTTTTTTTTTGTTCTGTGTACCATTGTAATGCAAAGCTGATCAGAATAAAGTCTTGTCTTGCTTTGTCTTGTCTTGAAAACCGTTTCCTACATCAAGTTGATATTAACTAGGCATGGGGACACGATGGTCACCAAGAAAATATATGATTTTAGTTTAGTATCGATCATGAGTCCAAGATGGACACCCCTTCAATTTTAGTTTAACTTTGCACCCTACGGGAAAATGTTGTGAATTGCTAAATTCTTGAGAACTGTTTTATATATAAGTTGATATTAACAAGGCTTGGTAACATGACGGTCATCTACCGAATTTTATTATTTGTACCATTCACAAATCCAAAATGGCGGTCACTAGGGAAAGTAGTTATGCGAACAAATTGTTAATTTTTGAAAACGGTTTCTACAGCAAGTTGATATCAAATAGGCATGGTAATATTGTAACATGATGGTCATTGATCATATTTATGACTTTAGTAACGATCATAAATCCAAGATGGCTGCCAATGCAGATCTTAGTTTTTTCCTATGGGAAAATGTAATAAATGGCTTATTCTTGAAAACCGTTCCACATATCAAGTTGATATCAACTAGGCATAGTAAATAAATGGTCATCTACCAAATCTTGTATATTTATACGAATCAGATATAAAAGATGCCCGTCACCGTGGACTAGAGTTTAACTTAGAACCCTATGGGAAAATGATGTAAATTGGTTATTCTTGAAATCAACTAGGTATTTTAACATGACAGTAATCCACCAGATGAATGATTTTACTAACAGTTGACTGTCACCTCAGATTTATCATTTAACTCTGTCGGAAAATCTTATTTGATCAATGTTCATTGTTAGGTAGTGGTGATAACTCGTTATTCTTTAATGCTGCTTATGAATTGATTATGATTATGATTTTACAACTCAAGAGTATATTTTAATAGTGCTCGTGTACTCATTTTACTATATTGATGCTGCTACGCCAGATACGAGGTATAATTGCTGCTACTGCTGCAGGGTGGTGGTGATAGTGAAAAGACCGATTGTTTGACACAAACTCATTTTCACCCCTTAATTTCCTTAAAGGCCACTCTGCATTTCACCATGCTTGTGACTGGCTATAACTATATATAGTAATACACTGGGGTTGAAGTGTTTATCGAAAATTTCCTTATTTACGTAAATGGCATTTAATTTCTATAGATGCGACTCCATTAAATGCCTTATTGGCGTCAATAACAGATTGACTACAAAAAGGTGCAAATGACGACAATAAGGCACTTAATCGTGTCACATCTATAGAAATTAAATGCCATTCACGTAAATAAGGAAATTTTCGATACGCACTTCGACCCCAGTGGTAATGGGCTGCATAATTTATAATAAACGAAACTTCTATACACAAAAACACTTGAAAAAGCTGTTCATTATAGAAATCAATTAACCTTCACCGGCGGATTAAGCCTTCAAATGGGGGTGGGGGGTGGGGGGTTCAGGTCGAAATTGTTACAATTTTTGTTTATTTTTCCCTCAATTAGTACGAGATTAATTTTTCCCACAAAAGGGGGTTATATCACCACCTCTGTATCCGCTAATGATGGGTATAATAATTTCGCAAAATGAACTGCAGGAGGACACCTTTGGTGCATAAATATTTCAAAACTTAAGTCATTGTTACTTTTGAAAGTACTGAACAGCAGTGCCAGTCTTGTGCTTACGTCGGGGACTAACTGTCTACCATCAGAAACATCATCCCAGTGGCAAAAAAAACACACACACACAAAATACAGCATAAGCGGATCCTAAAGATGGGGTTTCGGAGGTTCGAACCCCTTTTCGAAGGCTGCATCCGCCAATGATACCAAATTCAAATTCAAACTTTATTATCTTAAACTAAATATAGATACCGAAATTGCAGTAAATGTTAGTGGACGACCATTTGATTTCAGGAGTTGGGCTTAGTTAAAATTAATATTTTCATGACTACTTGTCATGAAAATAAATAATTTTATTTTGATTTGCAGAATTTTTTTGGTTTCAAATGCAAATAAAAAATTGATGTGAAATTTGGAGAAAATAAATAATTTGTTCGAAATTTTCATGAAAATAAATAATTTTTCTAAGCAAACTCGCACCAGCCTCCCCCTGAAAATCTAATGGCCGTCCCCCTAATCCTGCAGATAACCATTTCGACATCTTATTTGTCCTCGGTGAATATAAAATCAAACATTTTCAAGCCCCAAAACGACATCACTGGTGTGAACGAATAACAAAAATGACAAAAAAGTAACGCCTTAATTACTTAGGAGAGAGGTGTTAGTGAGGGGAATCCAAAGTTGACAGAATTTATCAATTTTAGATATTTTTTTGTATTTTCACTACCCGTCTTGCGTCCGTCTGTCCGTTCGTCCGTCTGTATGGCTCCAAAATTTTTAACACCCGCATCTTCTCCTAAACCACTTGGTACTTTCCAACCAAACTTGAAGGAATTTTTCAGTATATATTGTAGATGTGCACCATGGATTTTGTTTTTCTTTCTTTTTTTAATTTTATAGCTATATTTGGACTTTGTCATTTTAGCTTATTGGAGTCTTACTCGTAGGGTTTGCCTCCATTATCCACAACTCCACCTAGACCGCTGGTACTTTCTGACCCAACTTACAGGAATGCTTCAATATATATTGCAGATGTGCACCATATATTTTTGTTTTCTTTAATTTTTATTTTTTCAGATTTTCTAGCTATCTTTGGACTTTGTAATTTTACCTTATTGGAGACCTAGGATTTGCTTCCGTTATCCGCAACTCCTCCTAGACCACTGGGTACTTTCAAACCAAATTTGCAGAAATGCTTCAATATATATTGCAGATGTGCACCATGCATTTGTTTTATTTAATATACATTTTTGAAGTTTTCTAGCTATCTTTTGATTTTAGGTTATGGAGTTTTTGGGGGTATGCTTTCCATATCTTCAACTCCTTCAAACTGCTTTGTACTTTTCAATTAAACTTGCAGGAAGGCTTCAATATACATTCCAGGTGTTCACGATGTATTTTTTTACTGCTTTATTAATATTTTGCATGCTTTAGTTGGATTTTGTCATTCTGTAACAAAACATGAATTTTTGAATATAAATATTAGTGCATATAGTGCAGGCGACACATGTGTTCCGTGGAACACCCATTTAACTCTTCAAATGATCTGTTTTCGTCCATTCAACACCGACCTTCTGCACGACTTCGCCGGCGATACCGACTGGAATAAGCATATGCATGGGACATATGCAAATTCTTCCTTGAAAAATAATTAGAAGACTAAGAACAACCTCTTCGTCTCGACTCCCTAACTTCTTGAATTCAGGCAGAACTAAACGTCAATAGTCGTATGACCTGGAAATGTAATATGCATCTTTCGATTTCGAACGTCAACTCGTTACTGAACAATGTCTCTATTCATTTAATATGTTTAAGCTTATTGTCAGTAAGCGAGAGTACACATTTAATCATTCTCCCTAGAAATTACTCTGTCTGTATATGGATATCATTATCTAGGCAGCTTATTAACTTCACGAATGCAGAAATGTCATAAATAAGCCTCCATACAATTGTATTTATAAACCAAATAGCTATTTTTAAAAATCGTATAAACGATTTTAAAAATCGTACAAACGACTATAAAAAAACTGTACTAACGATTTTGAAAATCGTACAAACGATTTTGAAAAATCGTTCAAACGATTTTAAAATCGTACAAACGATTTTAAAATCGTATAAACGAATAAAAAATCGTTTAAACGATTATAAAATCGTACAAACGAATTTAAAAAATCGTTTAAACGATTTTAAAATCGTACAAACGAATTTAAAAAATCGTTTAAACGATTTTAAAATCGTACAAACGACTTTATAAAAATCGTTTAAACGATTTTTAAAATCATACTAACGATTTTTAAAATCGTACTAACGATTTTTAAAATCGTAGAAACGAAATTAAAATCGTACAAACGAATTTAAAAAATCGTAGAAACGATTTTAAAAATTGTTCTAACGGTTTTAAAATCGTACAAACGATTTTAAAAAACCGTGGAAACGATTTTTAAAATCGTTTTAACGATTTTTATTACATTTTTTTTTTCTTCTACTTGGCACGAATAAGCTTCGTACATGAATGATAGAAAGAAGAAGTTCATGATGGTGTTCCTTAGTAGTATTATAATATCCTTTAAAACACATCCCATATCCCTTAGTAATACAAAAATAAAAAAGTTCTATGATAAAACAGTAAATTTTGATGTGCTGTACACGTGTTTCAATAAGTATCATCTCATCAACTGCATAAGAATCACTTGATATGAAAAGCCATAATCCAAAAATAGTCTGATAGAAGTACTCACCGCCAAAAATATCGGAATAGGTCGCCAAATTCAGTCCCAAGGACATCCAACAAGTGCAATGCCCGGAAATCACGTCAGTAATGGGTTAAAGGAACAACTCACAGAGGCAACTATCGACGTATGTAATGGAAAGCTTCAAACATACGAGT
>MJUU01019669.1:5588-18382 GCA_002080025.1 Modiolus philippinarum
GTCGTCGTCTGTAGACACTTTTGTTTTTGGCCAATAACTTAAGTTCCAGATGATCAATCCTTGTGAAATTTTTACACAATGTTCCTTGGCACAAAAGGAATGCTTGGGTAAGTTTTGGTCATTGTGGCCCCACCCGTTTTAAAAAAAGGGGCCAAAAGGGGTTAAATTAGGTGTTTTCACATATTTGACTGTAGAATCTTTATTATTTGTTGGATTTTGATGGGGTTTCTTTCAGTAAACTCCTTAGAAAATTTCCAATCTGGAGTATGCCAACGGATTTCACGTGGCATGTACCGTTCACGAGATAAATGGGGCCCAAAAGGGGCGAATTTCAAAAATTTAATTTTTTTATTTTTAGTCCGATTTTGATGCAATTTTTTTCAAAGGATTCCTTATGAAAAATTTACATAGCGCTCTGCTATTAGATTTTTGCTAACTTGTTTCCTTACCCAGCTATGAGGGGCCAAAGGGGGCCAAAATCATAAATTTACAGATAACCTTAAATTTTTATTTTTTATCGGATTTCGATGGGATTTTTTTCTTTGGATTCCACTTGATGTAAGCTTTCAGTTGTATGTCAACGGATTTTGCTTAGCTCTTACTGTTTCAGTGCTATAAGGGTTCACAGGGGCCAAAACTGCAAATTTGCAGATTACCTAAAATTTTTATTTTTCATCGCATTTGATGGTCTTTTTTCTTTGGATTTCTCTTGATATAAGCTTTCAGCAGTATGTCAATGGATTGGGCGTAGCTCTTACCGTTTCTGCGCTATAAAGGGTCAAAGAGGAATCATAAGGAGTCATAAGGGCTAATTTTTATTTTCCCTAGTTTGTGTCCAGCTAATTTCTGGGTCAATCTCCTTATTGCGTCCTTCTAATTATTGTGTCAAGCTCTTTTGTTTGTCCATACTTGCTTTATATACACTTTTTCAGATTTCAGTGGACGACATGCTGCGGTCGTATCATGCTGCGCTCGGCGTAGCCCTTTATTGGAATTGACCTGAGGAAGTCAGTTTAATAATATTTTTTGACTTGTACTACAAGCTGAAACTTTGATTAGCTGTTCAATGCTCTTCTGATTTTTGTTTATTTACTGATAACTTTTATGCATACTTAAGTTTATTACCAATTTATTTATACTATAACTAATCCGAGATTCTGATTATCGCAAAATATTCAACGAATGGTCGAACAACGCAGAAATTCACGAATGCGCGCAGCGCATGAGTGAATTACAGTGTTTTTCGATCATGAGTTGAATATTTTCGATAATCAGAATCTAGGATTAGTTATTGTTTTTATTATATAGATCAGTTCTTTCATAATTATTGGTTTAATTGAAATTCTTTTCCTGAACTACGTTTTTCATGTTAATCCGCCGAGACGTTTTCTTAACAACAACGTTGACGACGTCTATTGTGACATCACTTCCAAGAGTGAAATTATGGAAAATAATTTCACAGTTAATTATCACTTTTCTTTCACTGAGAAATTTCAATCTTTCACCGTCCTCTATATAATAATAAAACTTTTCTCCAGCTGAGTGCAGCAAAATGAAAAAAAGAGGATACATAGATTAAAATTCAATGAAATTCGGTGTCTGGAATCAGTACACAAAATGTAAATGATGAATGCATATGAAAGGATATGGAGTAAAGGCACATAAGACAAAGTCTCTATAAATACATGGTAAAAACATGTATAGCACCATGGCTGCTGTTAAGGAGGTTTGCTCCTCATGTTTTGGGATTTCTGTCAGATTTTCGGAATTCTCTGGTTTTATCCATTTAAAAGCATTATAATTTTTTGCCCATGGACCCCCTTATTTTTTCCCATAATTTCATTTTATTCATCTTTATAAGCATTCTGTAAAAATTTCATTAAATTTTATTTATTCTGTCACACTCATTTGTGGTCAAACTTTGCTAATGTTAATCCTATGAAAAATCTGAGGAGTTCAGTTTCCCGCCAAATTTTCAATCACTTAAATCTCAAAAATGAGGTCATTAACCTATCATTTTTTTTCACTTAAATTACTTCTTTTTTAGTTTCCTAACAAAAAAGCACATTTATTTGAAATCCTATTTATTTTCAAATAGAGTAGCGAACCCCCTTAAGTTTATTTTTTACTGTGATCTCAGATTATTTGACTTTTTTTATCATGGCTATACTTGTTGTATTGCAAAAGTTATGGCGGGTTTCCTGGCTCATTAACGTATTATATTTGCAATTCTTCAATGAACATACCAATATTCCTAAAGTAACACATATAGCAAGTCCTTCTAAACTCCTTTCCTTTATTTGCCAATCAACCAATCAAGATTCTATAGAAATTCTATTGCATACCAATTGCAATTTGTACTGCCTGAAGGGGTTTACTTTGATACTCCAGTAATGACAAATTGGTATACAAAGGATTCTATAGAATCTTGATTGGTTGATTGACAAAGAAAAGATAGGAGTTTTGAAGGAGTTGTTATAGGTGTTACTTGAGGAATATTGGTAGGTTCATTGAAGAATTGGAAATATAATACGTTATTGAGCCAGGAAATCCGCCATAATACTTTATGTTGGTATTTAATCAGATTGAAACAAGTGCTTATTCCAACTTGGGTCTCTCATTCCCAGAACTATAGTTTACATTTAAGACATGTATGACATACAGTCATGGCACAGCTCCCATCTTAATTATACTGCCTTTCTTTAATCATGTAAATTGTAAACCCTCTTTTATTAATTTATTACTCCTTTTCAAATTCCAAAATGTTTCTAACTCATCAGCTCATTGACATAGTACACTTTGAATGATCAAAATGTAAAATTTCACGGGCAAATTTACTGAGAGCAGAATTTTTCACAAAATAAGTCAAAATTCAAAATTTGCTGATTTTTATACGGCCGTCTAATGACGGACGTATTATGGTATACAATTGTCCGTCCGTCTGTCTGTCCGTCCGTTTCATGTGTCATGCTCTAACTTGACAACTATTCGGCCAATTCACTTCAAACTTTGTAGCGGTATTGGATATGATGGCCTCACCAGTCAGGGGACAGACTGGTACAAGTCTGCAGAGTTTTAGACTTGTTTAAGTCTTTTAATTTTCTTAGTTCTGTTTGCATAGACCTGTTGAAGTCTAAAATTTTTAGACCTGATGAAGTCTAATGTTTATTTCCTGTTGCACAGGTGTTTCAAATTTTATGGATAATTAGACTTGCATAAGTCTAAAATTTGCTAAATTGACCACTTTAATGAGCCAAGCGTCAGTATTTAGAAATGGGGCGTACAGACATAATTGGAATTTCATGGAAGTTTAATTATTCATTTTTATTAGAAAAAATTATTGGTTAATGGGGCAAAATTAGGACAGCAGGTGTACAATCAATTAAAAGATTGTTATCTAAGATAACAAAATTATCAATAACAACCAACTGCTTTTGCAAATTGGTATAGCTTTTTGTTTTAAATTACAAGGCACTAGTCAGGATTCATTTTCAATGATAAATAATATGAAAGATAATTGCAAATACTCTTTAAACACAAAAAACATAAAAATGGTAATTTTTCTTAGACTTGTACAAGTCTGATCAATTTTAGACTCGTTCAGGTCAAAATTGCTAACAAAACCTATATTTCCAGACTTGAAGACGTCTAAAATAATAAGACTTATTCCAGTCTGTCTCCTGACTGCTCACTATCTGTATACTTTTTCGTGAAATTTCGATTTTTCTTGCAGGAGTTATGGGACTTTCTTCGTCAATTTTAAGACAATTTTTTACATGTCGCGCTCTAACTTGACAACCCTTAGGCCAATTTGCTTCAAACTTTGTAGAGGTATTTAGTACGATGGCCACACGATCTGTATACTTTCTCGTGAAATTTCGATTTTTCTTGCAAGAGTTATCGGACTTTATTCGTCAATTTTAAGGCAATTTTTCACATGTCGCTCACTAACTTGACAACCCTTAGGCCAATTCCCTTCAGACTTTGTAGAAGTATTCGGTATGATGGCATCACAATCTGTATACTTTTTCGTGAATTTTGATTTTTGTTGCAAGAGTTATGGGACTTTATTCGTCAATTTTAAGGCAATTTTTTACATGTCGCGCTCTAACTTGACAACCCTTAGGACAATTTACATCAAACTTTGTAGAGGTATTGAGTACGATGGCCACACGATCTGTATACTTTTTCATGAAATTTCGATTTTTCTTGCAAGAGTTATGGGATGTTATTCGTCAATTTTAAGGCAATTTTTTACATGTCATGCTCTAACTTGACAACCCTTTGGCCAATTTACTTCAAACTTTGTAGAGGTATTGGATATGATAGCTGCATGATCTGTATACTTTCTCGTGCAATTGTGATTTTTCTTGCAAAAGTTATGGGACTTTGTTCGTCAATTTTAAGGCAATTTTTGACAAGTCACGCTCTGACTGATAAATACTTTGATCAGCTCACTTCAAACGTTGCAGATTAATTTCTTAAAGAAATATCAAGCTTAATTAGGCAGTTATAGGTGCTTCTGAATTGAGAACCCCTTACCTAAATCACTTAAAGCTTTGAAGGATGACAACGGGCGTATCATGCGACTTGGCGCAGCTGTTTATTAACAATGGTAAATTAAGAATAGACCCATCAACAATAAGTTATTTGAAAACCACCTGGATACTGTGTCCAGTTTTACATGTTGAAGAGGATACATTTAGAAATTTGCTTCTTAAAGTTTATAAATATTGGAATGCTGCACTTCCTTGTCATGCTTGTAGAATATAGACTATACAGATGGAGATCACATTGAAAATTATAATAGCCTATCTCTTCAAAAGTGTAAGAAACTTTGTCTTTTCTGAAGTTGAGCACAGGCAGGTAACCTGAAGAAAACAGGTAGAATTTCTACAGGAGTGAAAGATATCCTTTTCTTCCATCAATAGTGGTTTACAGTTTGAGATGACCCATGGAAGATCGATGCACATTACTTTACATGTATCTCCTACAGCTAAATGATCACCAACCAGAAATGTTGATTTTTGTGATACAACAATTGTAACCATGCATAATGTCATAAAATTCCTGAAATCAAATTACACTCAAACATTTGTCTAATTGAGCGACACTGCTTACAAAATATAGGCTGCAAGAAGTTTCTGTTAGTATTTTTGGCTAGAAATGGGTACTGAAATTTGATCAAAATTAAAGATCAGGATATCTTTCACTCATGTAAGAACTTCTTTGTCTATTCCTATCTTTTTGCTATGCTCAACAGGAGAATAGACGAAATTTCTTGCATTCTTGAAAGAAATACTGATCCTTATAGTTATTTCATATCAGAACCTATTTATATATAATTTTGATGGAATGTTAGTATTTGTAAATGCAAGCACAGGGATTTGCTTCCGTAAGTATATTATCAATGTGCAGTCGACTTTCAGTCGACCACACATTGATAGTATACTTACGGAAGCAAATCCCTATGATGCAAGTGACATACCTGGCAACTGAATCAGTTTCATAGCCATTCAAGAACACTTCTTATTTTGACATTCAGTATTTTAAAATAGGTCAAGATGAGAGTTGTTGTGTCATGAAAATAAACATTTCTGGTTTGTAATTTACTGGTGAGATGATGTCACATGCATATATCTTATATGTGTCATCTCTCACTGCAATACACCAATTACAGAAGAGTGTTTTAGTTTGAGTTGTAGTTTCTTGTGCATTTGCAATTTTTTGCAAATATTTTAATATTCATTTTACAATAATTATCAGTAACATTGTTTTTTCATTACAGGTGTGTTCGGACATGTACAAGAAAGGAAAGTGAAGAATAACCTTTTTACATTAATGTACCTGGTATTGGTATGCTTCAGACTCTTAGTAACCATGGCAATGTGCACTGCCATTTTTTCATGATGTTTTTTAAATACAAATGTACATGAGTTACATGACAATACCTGCTATGGAGCCTCTGGATGTGATGAATGCTGGGAAGGCTTTAAATGAAAATTCTGACATTTTACATGTGAGAAGTCCTTCTATGAAGCCTCTAGATTTGATGAATGCTGGGATGGGTTTAAATGAGAATTCTGACATCTTACATGCGAGAAGTCCTGCTATGGAGCCTCTAGATAAAATGAATGCTGGGAGGGGTTTGAATGAAAATTCTGACATTTTACATGTGAGAAGTACTTCTATGAAGCAGCTAGATACGATGAATGATGGAAAGGGTTTAAATAAAAATTCTGACATTTCACAAGAGAGAAGTCCTGTTATGGAGCCTCTAGATGTTATGAATGATGGGAAGGGTTTAAATGGAAATTCTGACATTTTACATGTGAGAAGTCCTGTTATGGAGTCTCTAGATGTGATGAATGCTTTGAAGGGTTTAAATGGAAATTCTGATGTTTTACAACATGCCAGAGCACACACAAGTAATAATCCTTTTATATGTGTGATATGTAGGGAAGAATTCAGCGACCACAATGTTTTACTGAACCATATCAGAACTCACATGGGTGATAACCCTTACATAAGCAATATTAGTGGAAATGGGTGTAAATTATTTAATCACATGACTATTGATAAAAACAATAGAATTTTTAGGTGCGAAGTGTGTGATAAAAGTTTTTCGCGGAAGGCTAATTTAATCCAACACATGAATATTCACTCTGATGAAAGACCTTATAAATGTGATGTTTGCGAGAAAACTTTTAGTCGCACCAGCTATTTACAGATGCACGTTAAAACTCACTCTGGAGAGAGACCTTTTAAGTGTGAAGTTTGCGGTAAAGGGTTTGGTCTGAATCGAACCTTGAAGCAACATATGAAAACACACACGGGCGACAAATCTTTTATATGTCAGATTTGTAAAAAGGGATTCAGTCAAAACTGTAATTTACTGATCCATTTGAGGACTCACACCGGCGATAAACCGTATAAGTGCAGTATATGCGGGGAAGGTTTCTCGCAAAATTCTAGCCTTGATCGTCACATGAAAACACACACGGGAGATCGTCCTTTTAAATGCCATTTGTGTGATAAACGATTTAGCATGAATACACATTTGCAACAGCACATACGAACACACACAGGCGAAAAACCGTTTATGTGCGATATATGTGGGAAAAGTTTCAGTATTAATTGTAACTTGCAGATACACAAGAGAATACACTCAGGCGAAAAACCGTATAAATGTGAAGAATGCGGACATGAGTTCATTCAGCGAGGTCACCTAAGGCGACATATGAAAACACATAACGATAACCCCAAACTTTATAAATGTGATATTTGTTTGACTGAGTTTGAATATAAAAAGCAATTATTAGAACACATGAAAATACATAGTCAGGATGATTCTAAATTTTATAAATGTGACGTGTGCATGATTGAGTTTGAACAGGAAAGTCGCTTATTGGAACACATGAGAACGCATACTGAAGATGATCTAAAACCTTTTAAATGCGATGTATGCATGGTCAAGTTTGGAGACAAAAATGATTTATTTGAACATATGAGAACACATATTGAAGATATTTTAAAGACTCATAAATGTGAAGTGTGCTTGGTCCAGTTTGAAAATGAAGGACAATTAGTGGAACACATGAGAACACACAATTCAGATGATGATAGGCATTCTGAATGCGAGGTTAAACAAAAATGTGATTTAGTAGAACTCGTGAGAACACATAGTACAGATGATCCTACATCTAATAAATGTGATGAGTTTGAACAGAAAAGAGATTTAGTAGAACATATGAGAACACATAGTACAGATGGTATGTCTAATAAATGTGATGAGTTTGAACAGAAAAGAGATTTAGTAGAACATGTGAGAACATACCCTAGAGATGATCCTGCACTCAAGAAATGTGGTGTTTGCAGGATTGAGTTTGAACAGAAAAGTGCATTATTAGAACATATGAGAAGGCATTTTGGAGATGATCCTACACTTAAAAAATCTGATGTTCACACGATTGAGTTTGAACAGAAAAGTTATTTATTAGAACATGAGAAAACAAATTCTGGAGATGATTCTAAACCTTATGAATGTGATATTTGCAGTGAAGGATTCAGTTCTGAATCCAAACTTCAAAAACATATGAATAAACACACTGTTCACACACATGAAAACGAGATGTACATGTATGTGTTTTAAAAAGTTAGTGCCAAACATGTGCACAAAATGTATAGATACATAAACATGCCTTGAAAATGTTGAAAGTTGTATAGAATATGCATGTATGGCAAATATTTCAATTGTGACACTTCTTACAAATTGTATCAATTCAGCCAATCATTCAGAGGTTTAGCTATCATGCATGACTATTTAAAAGGGGAAAAAAATCTTACCAAGTGAATATTTTATGATAACAGATTGCAACAAGAAAAAAAAAATACAGGACTTGTTGCAAGTCTAGATATCTATTTATTTAATGTCAGCTTAGAACACAAACATATACATAAGTTATATGTGAGCTACATGTATCTATTTATTTAATGTCAGCTTAGAACACAAACATATACATAAGTTATATGTGAGCTGCTGTAGACTGGGAAATTTTTGCACCGTCTTTATTTCACTATTGACCATATAGATTCCATTTCGCGCAGTCTTCAAAGCGCGTTTGTCAGCCAGTTAACAAAAGTCTTCAATTGCATCAAAATATTAGCAACAGTTTTATTTTCATGCTTCATTGTTCATTTGAAAATTGCGAAAATAAAACTCATGCAAAAATTTCATGGTGTACAGTAAGGAATTTACATACTCATGTATTAGGCCAATGAAAATTAATAAGTAGATTCATGTCAATGGCCAACCCTCACTAGAGATGTCAAATTATTAATTTCCTACTCATATTATCAATTTTTAATAATTTGGGTAGGAGAATAATACTGACCCTCGAAGATTAAGACTGACCCGCCAAGATTAATAATTGACCCTCTGAAATTATGAGTGACCCACCAAGATTAATAATTTGACACTCAAGGTTTTATCAATCCTAAGAGGTTAAGTATGGTAATCTCAGTGGGTCATTATTAATCTTGGAGGGTCATTCTTAATCTTGGCGGGTCAGTCTTAATCTTCCCGCGGGGTCAGTATTATTCTCCTACTCAAATTATTAAAAATTAATAATATGAGTAGGAGATTAATAATTTGACATCTCTAGTGGGCCTCCAAAATTTAGGTGTACCTAGCCTAATTGTTTCTGTTTTTTATTTTTCAAAACTACCATTGCATCTTTTATAATTTCTTAGTTTGGAGTAAAAAAAAAAGATGTGTTCAGGACTGAAAGATATAGATTTTATACAGATGTGTTCCTTTCTGAGTAAATGTCCATTATTGCTTTGATATAAATTTGTCAAACTCTGGTCTGATTGAAAGGTGGGACAGAATAGAAATGAAATGCATTTCACTCACTCCATGTTTGTATGTCTGGTTGAAGAAGAATCTATTTATTAAGTTTACTTGGCCTTACCTTAAGACTATTGATGGTGTGTTTTGTATTATTTATGGACTTTAATTTGAATATGTTGAATAACTAGTGTAGATAGGTGTTGAATAGTGTACTTGTAGATGTAAATTAGTTGAGCTATACAAAGTTAATTATATTGGTTCTCGGGCCATTTGTCAACTGATGAAGGAGTGAGTTGATTTTTTTTTTATAGCTAGATTATGCAGTTTTTATATGCCAGTCAAAAGACGGACGTATTATGATATACCCTCCGTCCGTCCGTTAACTTTTTGGTTTCCGGAGATTTTCTCAGTAACCACTTGACATATTGATTTCATATTTGGTATATGAGTATATCTAGGTGAGATACAGATCAAGATCCAATTTGATTCTGGGGTTCTGGTCGGTTGATTTTGTACAGAGTTATGGCCCTTGGACTTAGTGAAATTCTGAAAAATATAGGTTTCCGGAGAGTTTTAGTTCGCCTCAACGAAGTTGAGGGGACTGATGGAGTACCCCCGGTGTCCTCTTCCGTGTCCGCGTCCACATCTTTGTCCGCGTCTGCATTTGGGTATATATCTTAGTAACTATGGAGTGTAGGGTCATCAAACTTTGCATGCAGGTGCATCTTGGGTTAACTCGCAGCCTCCAAGAAAATTAGGTCTCTCTGACCTATATTTTCCACTTGAGTGGCTTGCATTCAAATTTACATTTTAGTTCATATCTCAGTTACTAAACATAGTACAATAATCTAAATGTGCATATGCATGCATCTCTGATGGTAGGTCAGCATCCAGGGAAAAATAGGTCACTTTGACCTATATTTTCCGCTTGAGTGGCTTACATTTCAAGTTTACGTCCGAGTTCAGGTCTCAGTCCCTGTACATGGTAGGATCATCTAACCTTGGAAGTGCATGCATCTCTGATGGTACATGTAGGTCAGCATCCAGGCAAAATTAGGTCACTTTGACCTATATTTTCCGCACGAGTGACTTACATTCAAGTTTACGTCTGAATTCAGATCTCAGTCCCTGTACATGGTAGGATCATCTAACCTTGCATGTGCATGCATCTCTGATGATAAGTCAGCATCCAGGCAAAATTAGGTCACTTTGACCTATATTTTCTGCTTGAGTGACTTACATTCAAGTTTAGGTCTGAGTTCAGATCTCAGTCAATGTACATGGTAGGATCATTTAACCTTGCATGTGCATGCATCTCTGACATGTCTGATGGTAGGTCAGCATCCAGGCAAAATTGGGTCACTTTGACCTACATTTTCCGCTTGACTGACTTACATTCAAGTTCATATCAGGGATCAGATCTCAGGTACTGTACATGGTAGGATCATCCTGCATGTGCATGTGCATGCATCTGTGATGGTAGCTCAGCATTCAGAAAAAATTTGGTCACTTAAACCTACATATTACGCATGAATGACTTACATTAATGTATACATCGGAGTTCATAGATTAGTAACTGTACAATGTTGGTTCAGGTAACCTTGCATATGCATGCAATTTTGATAGTATGTCAGGATACAGGCAAAATTTAGTTGCTGCGACGTGCCGTAACGAAGCGAACTTTGTAATCATTGATTACCTATGTTTTCTGTAACCTCTTGATATATAAATTTCATATTTGGTATTTGAGTATATTTAGGTGAGATACAGATCAAGTTTGAATTTGGTCTGGGTCGGTTGATTTTTGTACAGAGTTATGGCCCTTTGACTTGGTGAAATTTTGAAAAATGTAGGTTTCTGGAGATTTTTTCTGTAACCTATAGACATATTGATTTTAAATTTGGTATATTAGTATATCTAGGTGAGATACAGATCAGGTTCGAATTTGGTTCTGGTTGGTTGATTTTGTACAGCGTTATGGCCCTTGGACTTAATGAAATTTTGAATAATATGAGTTTCCGAAGTTTTTTTTCTATAACCGCTTTACATATTGATTTGATATTTGGTATATGAGTGTATATAGTTGAGATACAGGTCAAGTTTTAGTTTAGTCCTGATTGGTTGATTTTGTCATGTGTACGGAGTTATAGCCCTTGGACTTAGTAAATTTCTGAAAAACTTCAGTTTCTCCACCTTTTCTTCACATTGCATGAATATGTTGATTTGTTATTTAGTATTTGATTGTATGTTTATAAATTACTGATCAAGTTTAAATTTGGTTCATGTTGAATTGTTTTTGTGGACAGTTATGGTCCTTGGACTTGATATTTTTTTTCGGAAATTCATTTTTTTTGCACCTTTCTATGCATTATTTTTTTTTCAATCAAAATTTTGTTGTGATCCAACAATGCCATAAAGTTAGAGTTGACAGTGGACGGGTGTTCATGCGCTCTTGGCGCAGCAGTTTATTTACATAGTTAAAACCACCAAAATGTAGTGAGGTAGGTGATTTTTGTTTTTTTTTTTATATAGCAATAAATAGGGTCAACGTGGGACTTTTTCCAAGCCTCCAACAAGATGAAGGAGGGCCTGAGAACCAATAAATTCACTTTACATGGCTTTTTATTCGTTGTTAGTGTGAATTAGTGTACTTATTGATAAGTGAAGCAATTTAAGATTACTTCTAATGCATTTCATTGTTTTGTTGTATTGTTAGTAGCACAGAACAAAAAGTAAACTACTTGGAATAAAGTTGCAATTACAACCTATTTACCTCTGACCTTTGAATTCCAACCAATTTTTGTTTCGCCTCAACAAAGTTGAGGGGGCTATTGGAATACCCCCACGTCTAAGTCCGCTTCCACATTTGGGTGTATATCTCAGCAACTATGCATGGTAGGATCATCAAACTTTACATGAGTTCAGATCTCAGTCACTACATGGTAGGATCATCTAACCTTGCATGTGCATGCATCTATAATGGTAGGTCAGCATCCAGGCAAAATTTGGCCTCTTTGACCTATATTTTCCCCATGAATGACTTACATTCAAGTTTACGTCCGAGTTCAGATCTTGATCACTATACATGGTAGGGTCATGAAACCTCTCATATGCATGCATCTCTGATGGTAGGTCAGCATCCAGGCACAATTAGGTCTCTTTGACCTATATTTTCTGCTTGAATGAATTACATTCAGGTTTACGTCCGAGTTCAGATCTCAGTCACTATACATGGTAGGATCATCTACCCTTGCATATGCATGCATCTCTGATTGTAGGTCAGCATCCAGGCAAAATTAGGTCACTTTGACCTTTATTTTTCGCTTGAACCACTTACATTCAAGTTTACATCCGAGTTCAGATCTCAGTCACTTTACATGGTAGGATCATGAACCCTTGCATATGCATGCATCTCTGATGGTAGGTCAGCATCCAGGCAAAA
>MJUU01019670.1:0-11200 GCA_002080025.1 Modiolus philippinarum
ATGAAAATAAAAAAATTAGAATTTTACAATAATATTCATAAAATTAATGCAAGAGCTCCTTATGCAGACATCTGCAAATATAAAATAGATAGAGCTACACTTAGTAAATATAGGATAAGTGCCCGCTCTCTTGCAATTGAGAGAGGAAGGTATAAAATTATTCCCCTAAAAAACAGACCTTGTCTAAAATGTACTACATCTAGAGTCGAAAATGAGGAACATTTCTTTATCCATTGCCCGGCATATGCTATCTACAGACAGGAACTGATCCAAAAATTGAAAAATAAACTCCTTTACAATATATAACCTCTATTTCATTTTAAACAGCAGTTCAATAATATTACGTAAGGCTTTAATTGAATACATTGATAAATGTCAATCTCTGCCAAATGTCACCGCCACTTCAGGAAATTAGTATTGCTAGAGATATGTTAGTTTGTATGTATTTGTTTATGAGTTATGACCATTTATTGTAAATGTGTTTACACTAATAAAATATTGTATATTGTATTGTTCTTATTTCAACATACATATATCATGTACAGTACAGAAAGAGACATACCATAACTAATCACTGTGATAGTGGGGATGTCTAGGAAAGTGATTGGGATTAAGTTTTACCTTTAAAATTTTTTAATTAGGGCAATAAAACCCAATTTGTATCAGGACATTTCCTGTTTTACAGGTAAAAATCTAATAAATCTAATACTTCAAAGGAAATACAGGTAAAACAGGTAATAAAATTTAATCTTCCCCACTCTGTTTTATGGCTTTTTAGGTCTATCACAGTGATAGTATGTCTGTGATTTTATGTCTAAAGGATTAAAATTTATGTCTCTCCTAGTGATTTGTTATGGTACGTCTCTTTCTGTACTGTATATGTAGTTTGACCATATAACGTGGAACACCTGACTAAATCCAACTGTTTTCATCTTTTCCTTGAGTGTTCCAACCATTTATAAATATTTCCATCAGATTTTTTTATCCATTTATACATGTGAAAGCATTAGAATTATTTTTTTTTATTTATCTTTTTGGTCATTTTGACAAAATATTTAATGGTTGCTTTTATTATACCCTTTCAATATTTTCTTTGTACAATTCATAGTCACAAAAGGTATATTTCTTTCCATTGTTCAGAATAGAACTATTGAACATTAAATATACAGATCTTAATGGACAAAAGTATTCGCATGCTACAAATGTACATTTTTACCCTGTATTTCATATAAATATATCCATTTTTTTTAAGAAAAAATTCAAAAATAACCTCAGAATGTTATGTAGTTTAAATGTTTATTAAATAAGTTCAGTATTACTTTCTACATTGTACACAACAGTTTCCAAGAACTATATAATTATATGATTCAAACAGAAAGTTAAAATACTGAGTCATAATTTTACCTACATATATAAAATTTATTCTTTCAAACTATAGGTCAGAATATTATGGCCAAATAAACAATTAAACTTCACAAATTTCCTAGTTTAATAGTGCAAATTTCATTATTTAATCAGTGAAGAAATGGTTTCACAATAATCATGATAATTTATTGACAAAATGTAGGTTTACATGAAATATGTAGGAAAAAATCATAGCATGAGAATACTTTTGTCCAAGATCTATACGTGTAGTTCAAATTGTTCAAAGTCTATTAACTGGTCAATAGCACTGTAATAACTTTTCAAGGACTTTTCAGTAACGATGTTGATAAGTTCCTAAGGGCATGTCAGTTCCACATGAGTGAGGTTATGTTGTGTACAAATTACATTCCAGCTGCTTTTGTTAGGGCCCCGCCACAAAAAGTGGCGGATGCCCTTTAGTAATCAGTCTATCTGTCTGTCCGTCCGAAAATATCGTGTCCGAGCTATAATTTTTTTCTCTTTTGAGATTTTGCAAGTGGATAGATCACTTTAAGACGACATGTCGCGTACCTTGGTTGGTGACCTTTGACATTGACCTTTGACCTCAGGGTCACATTCATACTTTTTCAATGACGAAGTCGTGTCTGGGTTTTAACTTTTTTCTCTTTTGAAATAGGCTTTTGATATTTGGCGTGTAGCATGATGTAGATAGATCTCCTCAAGACGACGTGTCGCGTACCTTGGCTGGTGACCTTTGACCTCAGGGTCACATTGATGCTTTTTCAATGACAAAGTGGTGTCTGGTCTATAACTTTTTCTATTTTGAGATAGGCTTTTGATATTTGGCATGTAGATAGATCACCTCAAGACGACGTGTTGTGTACCTTGGTTGGTGACCTTTGACCTTGACGTTTTACCTCAGGGTCACATTAATGCGTTTTCAATGACAAAGTCGTGTTCGGACTATAACTTTTTTCTTTTTTGAGATAGGCTTTTGATATTTGGCATGTAGATAGATCACCTCAAGACGAAGTGTCGCCTACCTTGGTTTGTGACCTTTGATCTTGACTTTTGACCTCAGGGTCACATTCATGCTTTTGCAATGACAAATTTGTGCCCCGGCTATAACTTTTTGATTCTTTTGAGATAGGCTTTTGATATTTGGCATGTGGATAGATTGCTTCAAGGTGACATACGCCACATACAAAAGTTGATGACCCTTGACCATTGACCTCTAGGTCACACCTGGAGCAGGCCCACAGAGATGATTACCATCTCACCGATGTCTAGTTCTAGCAGGGGTGATCTGAGTCAGAACACCCCAACAATCTCACCACAGTTTATTAGTTACATTTTCCCTGGAACAACATATTCCAGCCTTCTGCAAGTATTGTGTATCAGTCGTGTAAGGGAGTTTGGAATCTCTTGCAAGCCCACTTCCTGTTCGAAAAACTTGGAATATTTTTTTGGTTTTTACCCAGTCGACACATGTCTTCTCTAGAAGACTTGCGACTAACATGACTAAGGTATTTTAAAATTAACATGATTAAGCAGCGAACATCCATATCCGATTCAGCTAATATTACAGATGATCTGGTTCGTAAAAATTGACCATAAATATGCTATCTACCATTAGGGGTTTCTTAAGAAAAAAATAAAGCTCTGAGTGAAATCACTGATGGAAAATTGGGTTGGAGCTTTTTTTTTGTAACAAACCCCTGTGATCTACCAGCTGGCAGTTAGACAGCTTAGTATACTGGCTTGCCACCATTTGATGCCATTTTGAAACAACAAAAAATGAAACTAAAAAAATTACACAGGCCTGTATTAATGTTCAAACATCTTTTAATTTTTAAAACTTATAGTCTTAAGGGACCGACCATTTAACTTGAAGAAATATTTTGGCTGCCAAAATGATGAAAAAAAAATTTCTGAAGGAGGCTTTCTGCCCAAAAAAACAATGTTAATTTTGAAAACAAAAATATTTTGTTGATACACGTGAAAAAAATAAATAATTTTTTTCGCGTTTCGTGTGAAAAAATTTTCTGTCCAGAGAAAAAAACCATAACACCCCCCCCCCCTTTTCAGGTTAAATGGTCGGTCCCTAAGCATACCGAAAACAAAATAATGCCCAATTTAAATATAATGCCCAATGTTAAATATACTTTTAACGAAGCTCTGATATCACACTGTTTGACTACTTTCATCACTATTATAATGACGGAAATCAGACATCCTTTCCCGGAAATTTAGCATTGAATTTTTTGCTATATTTACTTGCATCTCAGACAAACATATTACATTAAATTTTTTGTGTTAGATTCACAAGAACAGAATCGAACCATATTTGAATAACTCAATCTTGTTATAAAATATTAAAAAAGTATCTGTTTATGGACTTTGCTACATGTACATGTAATCTGCACACTGCATTGCTGACTGTCAAATCTATGATGATGCCCTCAAGTATTGAAATAATAATGTCATGAATGAACTTTTATTGCATGTCATGCTATTGGCATCTCACTAGATTTCAATGGTTTCTGGTATAATTATAGCAGTGCAATGGAGTTAAGGGTATATTTGTATATGGGGGGGGTGCTTTTTTGGGATGTTGGGATAGGAATTGTTTTTAAGCTCACGAAATCAGAATTTCTATAATTCAAGCCAAAGATTTCGGGAAATAAATGCATTTGGAATCAGATTTTCATCAGATTGTCATCAGTTGTTAAGTTCCTTTGTAGTTTTTTCGGGATTTAGTAGGAATAATGTTGGGATTCCAGAATGAGACCCTTTCAGATTGATATTTTTGTACAGAACTTTAAAGTAATCATATGGAAAATGATAGTCTGAATTTCTTGTTAATTTTGTCAGGATTCTACCTTTCTTCTGGAAATATGAAGCTGTGTTCTTGTTATTATACGATCGCAAAAAAATTTAGGTCGTATAACATGTATAACCTCTGGAACCGAAACATATTGTTCAGTTCATAGAGGGACCTGGTTTTAAGAGGGGTTGGTTTTCTACCCTCACTTCCACTATATTATGGTATAATGTCGTTGATGTCATCTGTACTACTGTAGACACTTCTGTAATTGGTCATTAACAATTTCCAGTTACATGTATCAATCCTTATGAAATTTCAAAACATTGTTACAAAAGGCAGGCCAAAATGGGTTTGATTATTATCTAATTGTAAGCTTTCAGTCATGTCAGTAGTATATGTCAAAGGATTTGGCTTCTCTTTTATGGTTTCCAAGCTATAAGGGGTCAAATTGGCAAAACTTGCAAATTTTAAAACAATTGTGTGAAATCTTTTTTATACACATGTTATAGGTCAAACCGCAATTAAGATTTTGCTGTCATATTAAGGTATGGCTTCGGCGTCTGTGGACAGCATAACTTTGGTTCTAGTGGGCGTATTGTTATCAAATTCTAGTATCATGTTTTTTGGCACATGCTTAAGCCCGGGTTTTTATTTCGTGCTCCTTGCCCCGCCCATTTTAGAAAAAGGGGCCAAAAGGGTTTAAATTGGGTATTTTTGTGTCTGTGGACAGCATAACTTTGTTCTAGTGTACAGATCATTTTCAAATTTAAGTATGTTGTGTCTTGGCACATGCACAAGCCCAGGTTTTAATTTCGCGTTCCCTGCCCAGCCCGTTTAAGAAAAAGGGACAAAAAAGGGGTTAATAAGGTATCTTCCCTTACTGAAAAATGCAATGGACGCTCAACCATTTTTTTCAGTTGAGGCTCAACTGAGATCGGTTGAAAAAATCGCATGCAAATTAGTTGAGGCTCAACCACATTTTCCTCAAGTAATGCTCAACTAGCCCTCAAATACTATGCTCAACTGGCCCTCAAGTAATGCTCAATTGGTCCTCAAGTAATGCTCAACTAGTCCTCAAGTATAATTCTCAACTAGTCCTCAAGTAAGCTCAACTCTCCTCAAGTAAGCTCAAGTGATCCAGTGAACTTTTGGCAATAAAGATGCATAACTGACCTAAATGACTCATCTACACAACAATCTGTACACATAACTTTTTGTGTATAAAGAAATGCTACAACAGCCTTAAATTTCAATTAATCTTGATAGAATTTGTTTTAGAGGTACAATAAAGCTAAAATATCTATGACAAAACATCCTGGTTACAAAAATGTATGGCAATTTTAACTGCAGCAACTGAATATTAATTATCTCATTCATGCTTAAACTTTCAATTTAATTCAACATGTGTATTTCAGTCATACAATATGAGATATACAAATTATTATTCAGACTAAAAAGCCACATACATGTATGTTTGTATGCAAACAATAACAGATATACCAGTAACTTATTTGTTTCCCTCTTTCTTTCATTTATATTCAAGCGGTTTTCGTTTTAAACGCGAATAGCGCGAAAACTAATACCCCTTCTGCTTAAGTACATTTCTCAATAACTAGAAGTAATAGTTTGATAATATTTGATATGTAGGTTGGTCTTCGGTAGTACCGGGTACATGTCAGTCTGGCAGGTAACTTTTGTCCTTGACCTCAATTTCACAGTCTAGTGAGCATGTTCACTTTTCTGATTAGTTCACTTAGATTTCACATCAATATAGAGGCCATCAGGGATGGGCGAGACATCTTTTCGGGTCTTCACTAGTTATTTTCATTAGTTTGTGTCCAGTTAATTAATATGTCAAGGTCCTTATTGTGGCCAGGAAATTACTGTGTCCACATTCATTTTAGTTTACACTTGTTGGTTTTCTACCCTCACTTCCACTATATTATGGTATAATGTCGTTGTTCTCATCTGTACTACTGTAGACACTTCTGTAATTGGTCATTAACAATTTCCAGTTACATGTATCAATCCTTATGAAATTTCAAAACATTGTTACAAAAGGAAGGCCAAAATGGGTTTGATTATTATCTAATTGTAAGCTTTCAGTCATGTCAGTAGTATATGTCAAAGGATTTGGCTTCTCTTTTATGGTTTCCAAGCTATAAGAGGTCAAATTGGCAAAACTTGCAAATTTTAAAACAATTGTGTGAAATCTTTTTTATACACATGTTATAGGTCAGACCGCAATTAAGATTTTGCTGTCATATTATGGTATGGCTTCGGCGTCTGTGGACAGCATAACTTTGGTTCTAGTGGGCGTATTGTTATCAAATTCTAGTATCATGTTTTTGGCACATGCTTAAGCCCGGGTATTTATTTCGTGCTCCTTGCCCCGCCCATTTTAGAAAAAGGGGCCAAAAGGGTTTAAATTGGGTATTTTTGTGTCTGTGGACAGCATAACTTTGTTTTAGTGTACAGATCATTTTCAAATTTAAGTATGTTGTTTCTTGGCACATGCACAAGCCCAGGTTTTAATTTCGCGTTCCCTGCCCAGCCCGTTTAAGAAAAAGGGACAAAAAAGGGGTTAATAAGGTATCTTCCCTTACTGAAAAATGCAATGGACGCTCAACCATTTTTTTCAGTTGAGGCTCAACTGAGATCGGTTGAAAAAATCGCATGCAAATTAGTTGAGGCTCAACCACATTTTCCTCAAGTAATGCTCAACTAGCCCTCAAGTACTATGCTCAACTGGCCCTCAAGTAATGCTCAATTGGTCCTCAAGTAATGCTCAACTAGTCCTCAAGTATAATTCTCAACTAGTCCTCAAGTAAGCTCAACTCTCCTCAAGTGAGCTCAAGTGATCCAGTGAACTTTTGGCAATAAAGATGCATAACTGACCTAAATGACTCATCTACACAACAATCTGTACACATAACTTTTTGTGTATAAAGAAATGCTACAACAGCCTTAAATTTCAATTAATCTTGATAGAATTTGTTTTAGAGGTACAATAAAGCTAAAATATCTATGACAAAACATCCTGGTTACAAAAATGTATGGCAATTTTAACTGCAGCAACTGAATATTAATTATCTCATTCATGCTTAAACTTTCAATTTAATTCAACATGTGTATTTCAGTCATACAATATGTATATAAAGAGAGTGGTTCTTGTCAACACATGTCCTCTTGAAGGACTCGTTGGATTTTGTTAATTAACCAGTTGTAAGATATAACCTAAAGATGTGCATTAAATAATACGGTTGATTTTCAAAATTTGAAAGGGATATCATTCATAAGCTTTTAATATTTTTTTAATGGAACAGCAGGAAGTATCTTGTGAACACATGTCCTCTTATAAATGGCTCATTGGATTTTGATGAAATGTTACACAGTTGTATTACATGTATATAACCTTGAGATTTTGGAAGGGGAGTTGATTGAACTTGTACATTCTGGAATTATAAGTAAGGGTTTGGGGTATCCATTTGTGGCTTTGGCACAGTCCATGTCTAGTTTTCTATTTGTGTTGAAGCTCAAGTATGGTGATTTGAATCATGACCCCTTTTTCAAGTCTGTGACTTATCTACCCCCTGCCTGCTTATAACTTAGTTTTTATCCATTGAAGCCTTATATTGAAAATTTTTGTCAAGTATTTCACTGCTTCTGTATATGTTGAGTTTTATGTCTATCATTCATCTACCTTTTGTTTGCCGATAACTGGTTTTAAGCTCATCTGAAGCAAAGGATCACTGTGAGCTTTTGCCATCACTTAAGTCTGTCCATTGTCCGTCTGTCTGTTAACTTTTCACATTTTCATAAACTTTTTTTTAAACCACAGAAGCAAATTTAACCAACCTTAATAGGAATTATGTATGGAAGGTCCTTAACAAAGATTGGCTATTTCGTTCCGATCCAACACAAACATGGCCGCCAGTGTGGAACTTATATTTTACATTGAACGTTCTGAAACCACTGAAGCAAATTTAACCAAACTTTACAGGAATGACTTGTGGAAGGTCCTTTACAAAGATTGTTCATTTCATTCTGATCCGACAAAAAACATGGCTGCAAGGGTGAAACTTATGTTTAACATTAGACCTATAGGAAAATCACCATTTTCATCAACTTCTTTGAAACCACGGAAGCAAATGCAACAAAACTTTGCAGGAATGACATGTTGAAGGCCCTTTATGAAGATTGCTCATTTCATTCCAATCTGACAAAAAAAAAAATGGCCAACATCATGTAACATAGTTTCACTTTGGACCATCTGGGGGAAATCACATTTTGATCTCCCATTAACTTTACAGGAATTACAAATGTATGCATGGGAGATCACCTACAAAGAGTGTTCATTTTATTTCAGTCTGACAAAAAACACGGCTGCCAGCACTTTAACAGTTGATATACTATTGCATTACTGCACACAAAAAAAATAGCTTTAGTAATTGGTTGTTTGGTATGTGAATTGAGATGAACTTTAGAAGGAGGATGAGGGCTCTATTTCAGAATAAGGCCATTATAAAAAAATATTCAGATTCTCATCTCCTAGTCCTATATTTTTTTTCAATTTCTTCAAAAAGTTTATTTTGATGATTTGATTGTTTTACCAACAATTTACTGCATTTTAATTAACCATACATGTATGATAAAAAATTAAAATTGCCCATCTGCCCTGAATTTTTTTCAAAAGGTTTGATGAGAATCTAGGATTTTTTTATGATGGCCATTGCCTATGTTATGGTTTTCCTAGATTAGTTTTGATTTTTTGCATTATCCTTGAAAGAGCTGTAATAAGCAAGTACAAAATATGATGACAGATCATGAGGGCAGATAAAACAGCTCTTATATGTAAAGTTTAATGATGTGTAAATATCATGTGGAACTGATACTGAATAAAATAAATAAAATATTGTGTATGAACATTAATATTAATGAATATTAATCACATGTAATTAGATGGCAAGGTGAGTGAGCAAATTGCTTCATGAATTTCTTGGTGTCAAAATGTCTCATGCACTCACTTGACATTCTTCATTAGCCTATTGGACACTTTCAGTGAATAATCTTTGATTTACATCAAAGTGAGGGAGGGGTATGGTATTTTACATTTTTGTTTGCCAATCTTGAGACGTCATGTGCTGTTTATTTCCACAAAATCTTCCCAATTTCTTTGAGTGTTAATTTGGGGTTGAAATTTAAATTTAAGATTTAATGCACAAATGACTGGTCAACTATTTTATTTCTGGGATTGTACAACCTAGCTGTAATTGACAGTTATTCGGTGATTTTTTTTCAATCACATTGAATTTTTTTAGGCATTCATTTTTTTTCTTTAAATTTCAAGCCTATTGCCCACCCAACCCCTTTCCAATTTTCAGTATATGTTGGTACATAAAGATCAACAACGTCATTAATTTTTAAAATATTATTCAACTAACTGGAAAAAAATGAAAGAGAACACACAAAAAACACGAGACTAGAGTGGGATAAAAACGATGGCTGTATGGTCTCGGAAAAGGGGGGGGGGAGGGGGATGAATCCCGATGTCGTCACGTGCGACTCAATTAAAAAATCTTGCTATTTTGTAATTTGAATATCTTCTGGAACTGATTAAAGTATGTTCATCTGCAAATATAAGGACAATATGACGTTCTTCTACCCGTTCTTCTAACGTTAGGCCTATAAGCCCATTTTCTTCTACCGTTAGGACTACCCCCCATCGATTGCACTGCGTATTTTCTACCTTTCATACTTAATAATGAGTTGGAATGACCGTTTATTTATATTAAATCGACAATAACTAGATAATATAGCTTAACCAGTCACGCAACGATTAAGAACCATCTACGTTGACGTACGGATACGGTTACCCGACATTGGTTTCTTAATCGCCACTGCGCTTTAAAATTAGACAAATGAACGCCAAGTTACACATTTTTGAAGAGGGTTCAAAAAATGCAAAAGCGCAAGGTGAAGACCAAGACAAATCGATGGATTCTTTAGCAATATTGAATATTCAGAACTCTGGCTATATGAAAAGTGCTGGGGGTAGAGTGAAATATTACGATTTCAAGTAGATTTTTCTCAAAAAAGACGCTCCAGACGTCAAAAAAACGTGAACTTGTTTAGTAATGTTCATTTATTTAGTAAGATGTTGAAATCTATTTTAACCCCAGCACTTTTCATAAAGTATTTTTTATCCTTTACAAGAGACAGTTTTTTTCTTTGTACTAGAACCGCATCTTCACCTTGCGCTTTTGAGTTAAATATGAGAGTGTGGAACGTTTTCGGTTTTTGCTTGTTCCATGCACATACGAGGTCACGTGACATGAATAAACATCACGTGTGTCTTATTCAAATAACATAATAAAACAATGTCAAAGGTCCATATATTGAAAACTTTTGCGAGTTAAACATGAAGGTGGCAAAAAACGGCGATTTCTAAAAGGAGTAATGCCTTAACATCACTGCGTTACAAAAACTCCGTTACTATTTATTTCGTTTAAGCATGCAAGATTTTATCATAAATTTTGATGATTTGATAGTTTTGATAAATGCCTCCTTACATATCAACAGATGACGTTGTTGGTATAAAGTTCAGTTTCAGTCACTTTATTATCTGTTTACAATCCTGCTCCTGTGGTTTTTCCTGATTAATGAAAGAGTTAATTAAACGGAAATACAGATGAAGAATCTGTCGGTTTTAGACTTCTGATCTGATGCTAAAACAGTTTGGAATTATGTTTTAATCACAAGCAGTGTTCAGTTTATGAAATCCTCATAGTGTCTTGCAGGTAAACAATTAAGGAAGATAGACACAATTCAATCGCGTATTAGAAAAACAATACCGTCGAATACGGATTTGGTTTGATTTTTTTTGCCGGAATAGTCCTTTGAAAGGATGTTTTTTTTTGTGACATTATAATTCACCGTTCAATTAGTGAACGTGAAAAATCGCACTTTTGTTATATTTCTTAATAACATTTGTGACCAGAAGTGTGT
>MJUU01019671.1:0-30218 GCA_002080025.1 Modiolus philippinarum
ACTAAAGACTGCGGCGTTCGAAATTGCTCCAATCCTCACCAAAATATTTCAGACATCATTAGACACCGGGGAAGTACCACGAGATTGGAAGGATGCTCATGTTGTCCCTATATTTAAAAAGGATGAAAGACACTTAGCATCTAATTACAGACCAGTATCACTAACATCAATTACATTCAAGGTACTGGAACATATAATACATAGTAGCATCATGGACCATTATGATAGAAACAACATACTTACCAACGCGCAGCATGGATTCCGCAAAAAAAGATCATGCGAAACCCAGCTAATCGTAACAATCCACGAAACAGCATCAAAACTATCAAAAGGCAGCCAAGTTGACATCATACTACTAGACTTCTCCAAAGCATTCGACAAGGTTCCACATCTCCGTCTTCTACATAAACTTGAATACTATGGAGTCAACAAAAAGATAAATGCATGGATTAAATCCTTCCTGCAAGACAGACAGCAGAGGGTTATACTTGAAGGCACCAGCTCATCACAGGCACCCGTTCTCTCGGGCGTACCTCAGGGAACAGTCCTTGGACCCTTACTGTTCTTAACATATATAAATGACATGCCAGAAACAGTCACATCATCTGAGACCAAACTCTTTGCCGATGATAGCATGTTATTCAGGTCAATAGAAAACGAAAATGACAGCCAATTACTACAAAATGACCTTACAGCACTAGAAGACTGGGAAAACAAATGGCAAGTGAACTTCAATGCCAAAAAATGTATTTTCATCAGAATAACACCCCTGAAGAAAGCCCTTACCGTACCATCTACTTACAAATTACACGGACATACATTAGATGTTGTGGATTCAAGCAAATACCTAGGAGTGACCATGAACAACAACCTGACATGGGATAGACATATAGATAACATCGTTGGTAAAGGCAACAAAACCCTAGGATTCATCCGCCGTAATCTTAAGGATTGCACAAAACCAGTCAAAGCAGCGGCATACACAACAATAGTAAGACCATCATTGGAATATGCATCGACAATCTGGGATCCAAAAAACCAAAGTAAAATCAGAGCGATCAATAATGTCCAGAAAAGAGCAGCGAGATTCGTGCACAACAACTATGCCGATCGAACGCCAGGCTGTGTCACGAAAATGGTGTCAGCATTGCAATGGGAGAACCTCGCTGACAGACGCAAACAAAATAGGTTGTGTATGTTATATAAGATACAACATGGAGAAGTCGATATTGATAAAGACCACTACCTTATTCCAAATGACAACCGGACCAGAGGTAAGGATCGCTTCTTCCAAGAGAGGACAAAAAACAACAGTTACGGACAGTCATTTTTCCCGAGGACAATTAGAGATTGGAACCAACTACCAACTCTTACAACATCAGCCAGGACTGTAGAGGGATTCAGAGCTGCCCTGAAGGCACGCTCTGTAAACTAAACATCAATCCCGTGTACATAGTTTTAATTGTATATAGCATTGAGAGCTGACTGTGTTGCCCGCACACGCGAATAGTTCTCGCGGAGCCAACTACGTTCTAAAAAGAACCCGGTTCCTTTCTTGGAAGAAGAAGAAGATATGAACTGGCAAAATAGAAATTTTTAACGGGTTTTGATGTCATTATTATAATATTGGAATGTAAGAATGTTAACCGGCCTACTTCAGTAATATATGTAAAATAAAATGTTTCCTTTCATTAGTTTATACATGAGCTTTATTCATTAAAATCCGGCATTCAAAAAGAATAACGAAATTATCGTGCAATATATTTATACCGTGGATTAATCGCAAATTCTGGGCTGATTTTGATATGTAATGAGCGGGGATGTTTAATCCTTGAAATTAATTTAAGCCATATAAGTTTTCATTAAGCTTTTCAAACACTTTGAATATCCTAGATGTAGTATCTTATAGATAAAAAATACACTGGTTCGTGTTTTTTCATGTTTTTTTTTCTGCAAATAAATATCCGCATCTTGCTGAGAGCTGAGTTATACTCAGCAATACAGAATATTATATGTTATTCGGGAATCTTCACAGGGGATGCGGGTTCATATTCTCTGTCTGTGTTTTATATTCCCTGAGCCGTCAGGCGAAGGGGCAGGGAATATGACCCCGTATCCCCTGAGAAGATTCCCGAATAACATATAAATTCTGCTATATTTTTTTCTATTAAGGAGGCTCACTCCTGAAGCTGTTTATATCAAGGATTTCTTGAAACCTATTTCAATAGATTAAACATTGTAGACTTAACGAAATGGCAAAAACATATATAGGCTCGTGTGCTTTTAACGGAGATAAAACACATTAAAAAATTTGGTGGGAAATCGATTTCTCTAGATTTACCCTTAATGTAACATTAGAATTTTTTTTTTATCGAAAAGCTATAGGAAGTTATATCAAGAATTTAATGAAAAGTTGTCAGGTGTCTTAATTTTGCTTATGGAAGACATTCATGAAATAAAAAGCGGGGGTCCGTGTACAAAATACTTTAAGCCATTGAACTGGAGAAAACCAGAGGAGTTACGAAATCTGACACAAATTCAAAAATGTGATGAGTGAGCCACCTTAAAAGGATTAAAAAAAATTTTTCTTAATTTTTTCGCACGCGCTTACGATCGATGTGAGAAAGCCCCAGCGAAGGGGTAAGATATATGGAATATAGGACATTTTGTTTTTGATACGGACTTTCTCACGACGAAGCGCATCAAGCTCGCCCTAACTTGATGAAGTCCGTATCAAAAACAAAATGTCCTATATTCCATATATCTTACCCCTTCGCTGGGGCTTTCTCACATCGATCGTAAGCGCGTGCGAAAAAATTAAGATGTCTACCATCGCTTCGAATTTTCATGCGATTTATCCAGTATTATTTGTTGTCTGATATAATAAATCTTACTGTTTATATATAGAATGAATGTACCTATGAACAAGTAATGTATCATGAACCACGAGTTATGCGATTTATATTTTATCAGAGTTTTAAAATTGCGCGCCAATTGTTGAAAACCAAGTTACTATCCAGCTTCAGTAAACGTATACCAATTGTGACGTCATATTTTTCCCGGGAATGTTTTTGATATCTATTTGTGAAATGCAAAGCTGATCGTGGTTTTGCGAGTTATGTCAGAGCGTTAAGGCGAGAAAAAGTATCAAACACTCGTAAAAAGGCGAGATAGGCTGATTTCAAACCCTCAGGCTAAGATATCTTTTGTCCATCCTTCGGCAAGCCTCGGGATGGACATGATATCTTAACCTTCGGGTTTGAGATCAGCCTTTCTCACTTTTGAGACACAGCAGTTCCTATTTTTAGCGGTGTGAGATTTCCTTTTCTCACCCTGCCTTTAGTGCTTTCTATGTAGCCAATGCCTGGGTGAGATTTTTCAGTCTCACCCACCCATTTTCCGTCTCACCCACCCATTTTCCGTCTCACCCTACCGCCTGGGTGTTCTACCGCCTGGGTGAGAACACCTACACGACCTTTTTCCCGCGGTTTTTGTGTCCGCTTGACATTCAAATTGCACTAGTCTTCTTGTTTTTTCTATTCAGATAAGCACAACGTCGACTTAAAAAACTGTGTCTTTTACTCTTGACACCTATTTTATGTGCCAGATATTCCTGAAAATATCTTTATACCCAACATTCAAAAATCCCCGCTCGAATCTTATGACGTCATAAAAAGGGGACGTAACTCCCGTAAGTAAACAAAAGTCAGGAAGGTCAAATTTCAGATCAACGATTTCATTGAATAAGTAAACACAAATGATAAGCAAGAGTAAGCCAAGTAAATAATTGTGTAATGTTATAAGTTTTGAATCATTTAGTGTCAACAGAAAAACAAAGTTATGCTTGATAGTACGAAACATGATGTCCATTATCAAAATGAGCAACTGCCCGTTTGTGTTGGCAGGGCGAGAAAACAAATCAAACACGGGTATGTGTGCGAGACAAGGTAAATCTCACACACCCTCGGGCAAGATTAGGTAGTCTCTGACTCGGCGAAGCCTCGTCAGAGACAACCTTAATCTTGCCCTTGGGTGTGTGAGATTTCCTTGTCTCGCACACCCACCCGTGTTAGTATAAACATAATGCCCTTGGATGAAGGTGTTAGGGTAGATTAAGACACGAGGTAAAAATTATCACCCGAGACAACGTCGAGGCCCGAGGGTGATAATTTTTCGCCGAGTGTGTTAATCTACCCTAACACCTTCATCCAAGGGCATTATGATTTTTATTATACTGAATGCTTAATGTACATTATGCCTAAAAATCATAATTCTGAAAATTATTATAATAATATTTTTTTATGGAACATAAAAAACACATAAACAAATAGTCAATCAGTACCGTTTTAGTATTGAACTGTAGCTAAATCGCATTAACTCCAATAAAATTTGAGACAAGGTTCTTTTTATATGATTAGGTCACTTTTATTATACTAAGCTAAGTCAGCTTTAATTGTTGTTGTCAACAACAAAAATGACGAGAAAATAAAAATCTGTATACATTTATGACGTTATCGATCGGAGCGGGTGTTAATTTTTACATTAACACCCGTTGCTAACCATTAACACATGTTGCTAAGGATGGGAGTGGCTATTGAAACGTTAGTGAAAATTAACAAATGCCGCCTATCCAATGAAATAAACGGATAATGCAAGAAATTTGCATAAAGTATAATAAATTCATATTGTCATATTGTCCATTTGATTTCTATAAATCTCCAGAAAAAAATTCTTAAAATTTTATTTCATAAAATTTTTCAAATTTTTCTCACAAAATATGTTTATATTATATATACGAACTCTGACAGCAAATTCTATAATTTTTTATCCGTAATAAAAAAAGGTTATCCATTGGGTGTCTATGTTAATTTTATTTTTTTAAGCTAAAAATATTGGAGGGGTGGGTTCGATTGATGTAACTTACTTCCTCTGTAAACAAAAACAGACAAACATGTGGCTTGATGTAAACATTAACAAACCATGTGACATGATAATTTACATGTCAATTAGAATTAAACTGGTCAATCCAGTTATGTTTATCAATATTGAGAAGTAATGGGGAAACCTACAATGTTGTTTATTTCTTATGAAATGCAATGTCTTAAATTAATCTATCAGTACTTTTTTGGCATTACAATATAAAAAATAGTAAAATTATAACATTGAAAAAAAAATTAAAAGATTAAAAAAAACGACCAAAAAAACAATAACAAAACAAAGAAAAAATCCAGAGAGACTTGAAGCCTTCGTGAAACGGGGTGAATTAAAACAAACCTTTAGACTTATATCACTTGTACAAAAAATGTTGAATATTTATCTGTTAGGTAAACTAATTTTTTTTTTTAATATTTCAGTTTGTTTTATTTCTTTGTTTTGCAATTGCAAAGAAAAGAAGTCGTATCAATGGTATAAACATGTACCATGCTCAAAAGTACATATACAGACAGTATGGTACAATGTATGTTCAACCATTGTTATTCAAATTTATGCCCAGTGTCAACCTTGTCTGACTAGATTTCACCTATCTAACATGTAAATTATTTGGTCACATGGTTAAGTGGTATTTACATGAAAGCACATGTTTGTCTGTTTTTGTTTACAGAGGAAGTAAGTTACATCAATCGAACTCACCCAACCAGTTTGTTTTAGCTTTGGAAAATAAAATTAACATAGACACCTTATGGGTAACTTTTTTAATTACGGATAAAAAATTATAAAATTTGCTGTCAGAGTTCGTATATATAACATAAAGATATTTTGCAAGAAAAATTGGAAAAAATTTTTGAAATAAAATTTTAAGAATTTTTTTCTGGAGATTTATAGAAATCAAATGGACTATACACTTGTGCAAGACAAAAAAAAATCACGCGCAGTTTACCGGGAAATATCGTGTTTGCACATTAGGGTCTTGTAGTCTACATCTGTCCTCATTCGTGGTCAAAAAAGTATTTAATCTACGTATTATAAAATTGTTATATAATTTGAAGTAAAATTTCAAAGGAAAAAAACGAGAAAATCGTCTTTTAAAATATGGTACGCTCGGGTATACATTCCTGATTTTATGACGTTGCAAAAAGGGACGTAACTCCTTGTGTAAACAGACGAAAAGGGGGCGACATTTTTTGTGGATTTTAGTATATTTTTAGGTGAATACAGTGAGAAATAAAATCAAACACCAGTGGAAGTGCGAGACAAGAGAATCTCAGACACCCTCGGGTAATTTTTTTAATCATCTCGGACTCAGCAAGCTTCGTCCGAGACTTGAAATCTTTATACCCTTGGGTGTCTGAGATTCTCCTGTCTCGCACTTCCCCTGGTGTTAGATTCTTAATATCTCGCCCTTTCCCTTGGATAGATACTATATATCTCATCTTATCTTATAGATCTCACTATGTCGACCATTTTTGTTATTTAAACTTTACCTCTATCATATATCATTTTCAATACATTAAACGAAAAGTAACAAACCAAAAAAAAGGGCTCTAAGACTAGACTAGTTATGGCAGGCAGATCTCGTAATGCCGACCATTTGGACCATAAGTCAGATTTTTTTATACCTGATTAGTTCTTTTATTAGTAACAGTAACAAAGGAGATAACAGGGAAAATATACAATGGCTGAAAATTAGTCACATGCCACAATCTGCCAGGGAACTACACAGGAAAAAAAACAAACATGACAACGGAAAAACCTAAAGAACAATAGGAACTCGGGACTTGGTACACTGCATGAAAAGTTTGATTTACTGAAATATTAATCTAGCATTAAACTCAAATTTAATCTGTAGTTTATAAGAATACTTTAATTTTATTCTCTAAATAAATCTTTAATTTAAAGCTAGTTTAAACTACATTTATGTAGACAAAAAAACTCCCAAATTTAAGTTTAATTTACTTCAACATTTAAATTTCAAGTAAAATATATATTGAATGCTAAATAAGTTAATATATTTCTAGTTTACTTGCATTTACATTTTGATACTTAAACTATATATTTAATGTGCATTTAATGTATAATAAATTTGAAACTTCAAGTTTAATGAGACTCTTTTTTCAGTAAACAAATCAATTCATCCAGTGGTACCGGCACTAGCAAAAGCCAGCGGTTGGGTTAAACCGGTTAATGGGTACCCAAACCTACCCTTTATCTGTCCCGTTTCCCTATAGTATAATAAACATACGAATAAAACCCAATACAGATAGACTTTTAACTCCATGACCACAATCTTGAAAGGAGAGAAAATGACAATACGTTATTTAGAAAGATGATGTTTCAAGGGGTGCTCGCCGCTGAACTGCTGGCTAGCTAAAGGAGCCTAGTCTGCTGGTAAAACGCTGTTTAACTACGGAAGAAAAATCAAACTCAAATTTCCCGAAGGTTTTGGTCAAGAATCCTTCTTTATTTCAGTAGACATCGGCAGTATCAGTGAGAGGCCAGTACATGAGAATGTGTGTAAGATTTTCAGGTCACTAGATCTGAAAGCTAATTTTTCGGATGCAAGCAGAGTATCTTGTCGATATCCCTATTTCTATATTGGCCATGTTGTTTGATTTACGGACTTGAAAATAAGAGACCTGAAAGTGCATATCCGGACAATATTACACTGAAGTTTGTTTAGTCACAGATTGACCCTCAAGTTTCAGATGAGATTTTTTTTGAAATATCTGACGATAGACGACGGTCACAAAGTGATGACAAAAGCTCACATTGTCTTTCAGGCCGGATGAGCTTAAAATCAATAATAACAATTAAAAATGTGTATACATATATTTTCTCATAATGAAAGAAAAGAAATAAACTGACAGTGTGTTTATATATCTTTATTTGTCATTTATCTTTCAAACTCCTTTTGAAATAAATAACAAGTTATCACATTAAAAATTAAACAATGTCAACATTATACATATATATTAATAATATACAATCTCCATTGAATAGTTATCAAATGAATTTTTGCTAACCATACACTAGTAAAACCACTAACCATATTTTGTCCATTCAATACCAATGTTTATATATTCAACAAAAAAGTTAAGGATCAAGGTTTTTCATTTCTATTACAAATGTTTTAAGTTTTACAACACCGTTTAATTTAATCTAATCATACAAGAGCCAATCAGTTATGGATCTTCGTGTTTGATGTTTTCGAGGTTATCAAGTTAGGCACTTGAAAAAACTCTATGGGGACAACCTTCCATCTGGTCATGCCTCCTCGGAAAACACAAATCACTGAAATTTGCATTTTTACCCCCAAAATTGTTCTGCCTTAAAAGCAAAATCAAATTTCTGTCAGGAACCGATGCAATGAACCCTCTACTTGCACAATTTTTGTGTCTTAACGGTTCAGACGACGCTGTTTAGTCAAAATGTTTAATCTTAGCACCATACCCTTCCAATTCTGAAAATGACCAAAACAAAAGTGGAAATTATTGTATGGGACAAAATGGGTACCCATACGTGAATACACATTTCTTTGCCACTCTTCAACAACTTGTAGTGAATCAAAGTCTGAAGGCAGTCAAAAGATTGAACAACACTATAAAAATGTCGAAATTATGATTTTTTTTTTGCAAAAAAAACGTGATTTTTGGATTCTCAAAAATGAAAATATTTATAATGCTAAGTGTATACACTGTGCAAAATGTCATGTTGATCAGAACAGTGGTTATGCCCATGCTTCCAGACGAAAATAGAGATACAAGAATTTAAATGAATATGATCGTTAACGTTTTTGCTCAGTATATTATATACAGATTGTTTAATAGGACACTAAAAACAAACAAGACCTATATTGAATGAACTAGTCCAACACATATTCACTGGCCTCCACGACATAGCTCAATACTAGTACCGAATTTGTGATCGCAAGAAAAAAATAGTGTATCATAAATTTCTCTAATTTCTATCCAGTTTTCACGTTTCCTGAATGGTGTGGAAACATTTGTTCTCCTCTCTAGAGAGGAGAACAAGTTTCGTGAAATTTCCCGCCAAATTTATTCGGAATACAGTCCTCGGTGTTTTTCGCCTGTCATTAGAGAAACAATTTCCACAACTTAAACAAGTTAATTACGAAATTTCTCACGTCTCGTTAAATAAATTTTCAAATGTTTAAAAGATCGGCAAGCCTCGCTTTCAAACATTTGAAAAATTTATTTAACTCGATGTGAGAAATTTCATAATCAACTAGTTTTCGTTATGGAAACTATATATCTAAGAAAGTATAACAAAAAGGAAAACAATGGTTTTTATTCAAGGCTGCGTTTAAGGAGATTTGCTCCTCACATTTTGGGATTTCTGTCAGATTTTCGGAATCCTCGGGTTTTATCCATTTACAAGCATTATAATGTTTTGCCCATTGACCCCCTTATTTTTTTCCATAATTTTATTTTATACATCTTTCTGGGCATTCTATGAAAAATACATTGAATTCTATTTATTAGGTCACATTCATTCAAAGTCAAATCTTGCTAATGTTGATCCTATGAAAAATCAGAGGAGTTCAGTTTCCCGCCAAATTTTCATTCACTTAAATCTCAAAAACGAGATCATCAACCTATCAATTTTTTTCACTTAAATTACTTCTTTTTGAATTTTCTAACTAAAAATCATGTTTATTTGAAATCCTATTTATTTTCAAATGGAGTAGCGAACCTCCTTAAACACGGAAAATAATGAAAGGTTCGATAAGCGTTTAGGTTAAAAGCAGAAATATCAATTTGAATTGGCATTTCCCCTTACTGAAAACCTTAAAATATGTAGATTAATTTAAATAATATTTCAAAACTTAAAAAAAGAAATGTTAATCAAACAAATGGTTTGAAGAAAAGTTATACTTTAAAAAAAATTATTCTGAACGGCTTTTTAAAAAGCCAAGCAGTGCGTCATACATTTGTCTATAAACAAACTTACCATTTTACTTGCGAAAGTTGTAAAATTTATACCTAATTCACGCCAATAGAGAATTATTTAAGCATTTTCCGAGACGGAACATATTATATTATGGACGATATAATCCAAGAAATAACAAGTCGATTTTTTTTTCTAAAGACGGAATCTGCGACTCCGGCAAATACAATGACGATGTATCAGTTTTCTTTAATTCTAGCAAATTTAACATGGTAGATGGTTCGAAATCATATTTTAACTTCTCGATAAATCTCTAACTTAAAAATATGAAGTAACAGTTTCGGTTTGAAAAATATAGTAATATAAAACTGGAAACAATGGTAGAGACTTCCAAATTGCGAACAATTATCAAAGATATTTTAAATTATGTAAAGTTTTCAGAAAAGTAGATTTCTTAAATTTTCATATTTTTATCGAAACCCGCTTTGAAAAAGTGGCATACCCGATTTGAAAAATTCCTTTCTATGGCGGAATGAACACAGTTGTCACAGCAAAAACCTATTTACAGATTTCATTAAAGAAACTATGTTGCTCCAATGATAGAGAACACTATTAGCTTTGTTTATTGTTTATTAACAATAAACTATAATAAGAAATTTCAGTCAGCATCCAATATGATGCTAGGAGACCATCACGTGGGACATTCTTCTAAAATTTTAAGACGTGCAGGGTCACGCAAACTGACTTTTTGAAAAAAATGTCCAAAATTGCACTCAACTGAAGTTTTTTCCCACCACCTTCCCAACTACTCCCACATTCATCTGAGATTTTTATATTATTGAAAGTTGCCCTTTTCTGTAGTTAAATGAATAAAATAATATTCAAAACTGATAATTTATAGCATAAAGCGTCAATAATTTTTGGTTTACTGGTTTATATGATATGTTCTTGTCTTTAAACTAGTACAATGTTATCATTAAATTTCCTGTCTCAGGATATTTTTATTAGTAAATGAAGTTTATTAGTACATGAAATTTTGGGGGGCACAATAGAGACTTTGATGTAATAAGCATGCACTCCCCAAATATATTGCTTCATTTTTGACAGAAATGACATTTCCTGGGAATATTTTATGTTATATGTTACTTTATTACTCTAAGTCAAAACTTGCAGAGTTGAGCTGTGTTAGGATGTGAAATCTTAATAACCAGTGTCAACATATTAAATATGATATATTAGAAGCCTTACAATAAAAAAGACCAGTAAGAAAAAATATACGACCGGTTCATACATGTATAATAAGTCTTAGATTTAATTACCAACTTAGAATGTGAAATGCTTGATGAATTAGTAACTTAAATCTTGCACAGGTTCAGATTCAGATTCATATTTTTTTACAGTCTCACCACATACAATGTATAATTACATATTTACATATCAAACATCAATACAACTCCATACAACAATTACATAATATATTGTATGTACCAATCTTCAAAGATTTGGGTAAAGCTAAAAAGGTGGTCAGGAAAGTGTGGCATTTTAATTTGAAAATTTAAGTGTCGAAAAAATTTGAATCCTTTGATTTTTAGGTGTCTTCCCATTTATCCAACTTTTTAAAAATCACTATTCCCAGTTACCCAATTTTTTGTTTTATCGCCTTGGGCAATGTCTATTTAGCACTTAACCCTTATTATCATGTAAAAAAGACAAGATAATTATTCCATGGATAAAATAGTATATTTGCATTTCTTTTTAAATTTTAAATTTTAATTTAAGTAATGAAGATGAAATAAATAAATAATTTGCAAATAATATAAAAGTAAAAAAAAAATAAATGAAATCATTTTAAATTTCAATGAAACTAAAAGGGGAAGCAGACTAGAACTAAATATGCTTCCAGAACTTATAAACAATTTCAAATGGGTAAATGTTCCCAACAAATTTGTCTGTGTGAATTTTTATTTCACAGGAAAGCATGGATAACATATTTTTGTAAATTTTAACTTTTAGGGCATATTTTCAATGTGCTATATTGACATAAGGTAAATCATAAGCTTAAGTAATTTCTATTAGAATTGATGAAAATAAATAATACTTAGTAAACATAATATTTTTAACAAAATCTATTTTTAAAACAAGTTATGAAGACGATCTTTAATGTTACAACATGTTTATCCTCAAAGCAAAATTTGTGTGTTGTACATGTGAACAATTTTGTTTGTTTTTTTTTAATTATCTTGCATTTAAGCTACAAAACATGAAAACTGAAGCTGTGAACATATATTTGGTTCTGCAAACATTTTTGAATGTTACAATTTAACACCAAGGACTTCTATCATTTAATGAATAAATGATTCTTGTGTGTAAGTTTGACAAGAAGTCTTTTTGATAATTTATTCAAATGCTATTTAGTCTTTCAATAAATTGAAATTGAGTGAAAAACAAAACAAAATAAAAAAACAAAACGAAATACAATTTTTTATTATCTTTATACTGTATTTTTCAAGTAAGTTATATTGACTTGACATAATAAAATCTAACATTAATAAAATTATCAACATTAACTACATGCATTACATATATGCAATGCAAAACCTATATTCATTCTTAACTGAATGTTTTTACTCGTGTAGAAATTTTATAAGTAGAATTAGTACAAAAGTTGTAAAATGTCTGTATGTTATATTTGACATAATGTCAAATAAGACACTGGAAAAAGAACCAAAACCTGGAATAGCGTCTGAACATAATTGTTATGTCAAATTTTGCATATTCAAATAATACAAAATAGCTCATTAAAATTATTGCAGCTGGAGTTAACATATGTGTTATGGTCTCATGTTCATTTACTCCATATTCTTTCGTGAAATATTTAATACAGGAGTTTGTCTTTTATTGCAGTGTGGAGTTGGTAAAACAATTCCCCGTGGTAGAGATGTATGCTCTTTATTTTTCTTAGATATGGTGTACTTGTACATGAGATAATATCTCATGTGTACACTTTGTTCAATTACTATTATCTAGATTTATGTAAATTCTAAAACCGTAGGATTAACTCCCACCATCGTAGTTTTGTCCTTAGCTATATTTGATATTTACTTATTATTCGGATTTCGTTTGGTTTTATGCATTTTAACATTTTTTGAAATTACGGATTTCCTTTGTTTGGGTTCTAGTGCTGCTGATGAGGAATAAATTTCCGAAATGGCCATACAGCTCATTAAAATTATTGCAGCTGGAGTTAACATATGTGTTATGGTCTCATGTTCATTTACTCCATATTCTTTCGTGAAATATGTATAAACTACTCCTATAAAACCCTGTAAAAGTGAATGTTCAATTTCGTCAACAAATAATGAGCCAATATTTCGAACCAATTCAAGTTCAAATGTCAACTAACATCCTGCAAAAAATCATCAACAATTCTTCTGTTTTAAAAAAAAAATAGATTTGTTTTTGCTTAAACATATGCAACAGGTGACCCTTGCAGTAATTCTTTTGGACCCAAAAAAATCAAATCTATTTTCAACTTTCATGTCATTTTAAACTTGAGAGTTATATTGACTTGAATGAAAAATGGTCAACTATACCATATTTTGCATGAATTCCCTTCTGAACTTGAATAAAATGTATTGTTAAACCATTGTTGCTGTTTTGAAGATACAAATACTATTTACCATAAATAATTCTAGAAAATACCATTTAAAACAAGTCTTCAAGGTGAAATAAAAGAAAAATCAGTGTGTTATATCAGTGCTTATCAATATGTCAATATAACACACAAACTTTCTATACAAAATGTCATTTCACTAAGTAAGACACCCTTCTTTACCAAAAACAGTTATACAGGCATTTTCATGTAGAATTTTCTTTGAAAATGACCCACAATTTGCTGTCATATTGTTATAGCTTAAGCATACCAATCTTTCAGTTAGAGATTGTTTTTCATGTCGCGCCCGATGTCAAACATTGTCAAAAAGATGATTTGATATTACTGATGAACAAACAAGTTTATTGAATAAATGGAGAATTTATATAAAAAAATTTACTTCCTTAGTATATGGAATCACACTTAAATTAAATTGGCCATAACATTTAAAGTGATATTTGAAAAATGCATTAAATGTTTATCTGGAGTTATTTGATCAACTGGAGCACCTTTTTGGCTTTACCCATTTATGAGGACTTTTAAAGCATATTAAATTTAAAACTATTTATACTTAACATAAATTCATAATTATTCATATAAAACCAGAGGCTCCCAGGAGCCTGTATCGCTCACCTGGCTTTCAGTTGCCACAATCAAGCTGATATTGTAAGTTATACACTTGATCTTCAGTCTCTCAAACCTTGGTAGCTCGAACAAAACATCTTGAACTGTATTTAAAGTCTGGTAATGTTTTACTATATTTCTTTGTTGGGCTTTTTTGACACAAAACATTCTAGCTAAGGACCATTTTCGACACCAGTTTTAAAGTCGAGATATCATTTTGTAAATAGAGGTCAATGAACAATTTTCAACATCGGTTTTGAAGTATCAACATCAATATCTATTTGGAAACTAAATTTCATTGAAATCAGACTTAGTTGAATTTTCCCCCCTTTTTTTGCGGCCATTTTGAAAATGTTCGTCAGCGAATAATTTTAAAGATCAGTTTTCAAGTTGAATATTCCCGCCTTTTTTGGCGGCTATTTTGAAAATGGCATTCAACAAATAATTCTTAACATCAGTTTTGAAGTTGTGGCATCAATACCTTTTTGGAAACCAAATTTCATTGAAATCGGATAAAGTTGAATTTCCCCTTTTTTTGGCGGCCATTTTGGAAATGGCCGTCAACGAACAATTTTCAACATCAGTTTTGAAGTCGAAACATCAATATCTATTTGGACACCAAATTTCATTGAAATCGGACAATGTTTATTTTTTCCGCCTTTTTTTTTAGGCCATTTTGAAAACAGTGGTCACCGATCAATTTTCAACACCAGTTTTGAAGTCGACACAACATTTTATCAATTTACACTGAACCTCCATTTTCTATAGTTTTGGAAATAAAGATGAAAAATATGAAAATTTTGAAAATTCTGTGAAAGAAGGGCAATAACTCTTACAAGGGTTTTTTAGATTTTCTTCAAAATTTCAGGGTGGGTAGATCTTGATATGCTGACCATTTCTGCAATTTACACTTGACCTCTATCCGTTACACCTTTTGAAATAAAAAATGCACAATTTTTGAAAATTTTACGGAAAAAGGGCTATTACTCCGAGATGGGTTTCAGATTTTCTTCAAAATTGCATGATAGGTAGATATCATCATGCTGATCATTTTAATCCTCTGTCAGATTTTTGATATCTGCAACGGTTTTTGAGTTATTGGCCAAAAACTGCAATTACCCTTATGTTCTATTTTTAGCAACGGCGGCCATGTTGTTTTACCTACCGCATAATCGAACACAATTTTGAGACACCATAATCTAGTAATGATTCAGGCCAGGTCTGGTTACATTTGGCTCAGTGGTTTGAGAGGAGAAGATTTTTGAAATTGTTGACAGACAGACAGACAGACGGGCGGACTGACGGACGACGGACGCATAGTGATGGCAAAAGCTCACATGGCCTTGTAGGCCAGATGAGCTAAAAAACTGTTTCTCCTAATTAGAATACTGTAGCAGGACTTGGCTACAATGTTGAAAACATTTTCATCACCAAGTAAAAATATAAATTTATCTATATCTGATAAAAAAAAACACGTGTTTAAGGATGTTCGCTGGTCATACTCATGTATTTCTGTGAGATTTCAGACTTCTTTGATTTTATCCATTTAAAAACTTTTCGCCCGGTAACCCTTATTTTTATCTACAATTTCATTTCATATATATTTTGGAGCATTCTGACAAAATTTTATTCAGTTGGAGTTATTTTGTCACATTCGTTAATAAATAAACATTGCTTTGCTTATGTTAAACCTATGAAAAATTCCATTTTTGAAACATATATATCTCAAAACGGCATTGGTAAACTTTCAAATTCTTTTCTTTTACAATTTTCTAACAAAAAATATCACATTTAATTGTTATCTAAAAATTGACCGGCATGAAATCCTTGTTTTCTTAAAATTGACCGACAAACATCCTTAAGAGAATTAATCTTTAAAACTTAATGTCAGAAAATTATACCATAATAAACAAATAAACTACAATATTACGAGTTTAATATTGCAGATTTCATAGATCATAGATTTTGTTTCAGAAATTGCTTTGCAATAACTTTTTGGAAAAATGTACTTTTCTACCCCGTGGTAGAGATGAATGCTCTTTATTTTTCTTAGATATGGTGTACTTGTACATGAGATAATATCTCATATGTAAATTCTAAAATCGGAGGATTAACTCCCACCATCGTAGTTTTGTCCTAAAATATAAATTTGATATAACTGATTATTCGGATTTCGTTTGGTTTTATGCATTTTAAACATTTTTGAAATTATGGATTTCCTTTGTTTGGGTTCTAGTGCTGCTGATGAGGAATAAATTTCCGAAATGGCCATACAGCTCATTAAAATTATTGCAGATGGAGTTAACATATATGTTATGGTCTCGTGTTCATTTACTCCATATCCTTTCATAAAATATTTTACATGAAATATATGGGAAAATATCTAAAACAACGGCAGTAGAATACCGAAAGAGCAAAGGAAGTGATGATCACATAAGTCTAAAGACATGGCAAAAATACAACAGAGAAAAGCATAGAAAAAACAAGAATGGGGACAGTGCAAATACTTTTGTCCAAGATGTTCCTGTAAACAGATTATTTATATGTATAAAAAAACAGATATATTTTAATTCAACAATAGTCAAATGTGCGTAATAAGAAAATTACAGAACAGAGTGGTCAAGAGTCCAAGTCCATAAGACAAAAAGACAAATCATGTTGAAACTCAAGGCATATTGTCGTACGCAATTGTCCTGACTTGGTACAGGCATTTCAAAAGAAATGGTGAGTTAAACCGTTTTATAGCTAGCAAATCCTCCCCTTCTATTGCGGTAGTGTCCGGTTGCGACTCAACAGCAATTGTAGAGAGTTAAAAAAATGATCATCCAGTTTAGAAAAGAAAGAATCTTGATTCAGAGTTCGGACCGAAATTTCAAAATTTTCCACAAGGGACTGATATCTATTAAAGAACTTTTTTAATGGTCACATAAGACGGAATTTTTTAAAGCATTGATTAATAAGGCGCTTACGGTGCATGGTAACTATGTCTAATGAGAAAGTCTGTATAATTTGTGCTAGCTCTCGCGTAACGAATCACCTGTGAAACATACACTCCCGGAAGAAAGAGAAATTGAATAATTAAAAAAATAAAGACGTATTTTTAAAAGTTATATTTGGGACACTTGAAAGAGCAGACCTGGATTACCTTTAAATCAAATTACAAAGACAAATACTATCTCTAGAAATTGCTAAAAGCTGCGGAAAATTAGAAATTAGTGTAGGGTCTATCAAACAATACAGAAATAGAGATTTGTGGAAGCTTGGTGCTTTATCTTATACAAAAGTTAGTTAAAACTGAACCGTCAGTCGAAAAACGAAACAAACCAGCAAATACAAAATAGTACAACATGGAGAAAATGAAATATTACTGATATTTTTGCAGTAAATAGTGTACTAACATACCAGTAAATCACTGGCCGCTTTAATTTATATTTTTAAGTAGTAGGTACTCCTCATACGGAACATGCTATTTTATCCCATTAAGACAAGCAGCAAGGAACTGTCATCCTTTCTTTAAACTGTTGAATCTATTTGTTTTTGTCATGCGGATGAGGGTAAAATGTCTTATCTGCTTCTTGCACTGTAATTCCTCGAACAAGTGAAGCTATTAGAAACTGGGCCTCTACAAATAAGACGTCAACGAAATAGGTCTGTCCAGAATTTAAGTTCTGTGCCATTCTGTAAAAACAAGAAGAGACGCTTAGTTCAAGTAATTGAAGTACTATGTCTCAATCTAATATTTTAGACAATAATTCAAAGAGGATCGGCTATGATCCTGTATCATCGCCTGAAAAAAAAGCTTCTCGATAAAGCTAAATGAAGAATTAACCCATATACGATGACCTAAGAACATGCGAAAAATAATAATATTGTCTTCAGTTTCTGCAGATGGCCATTCCGACAACTTATGCATGTCTCATCGGTGAAATATTAATTATTAGTATTTTTGTTCGCGAGACAAGGATTATCAGGTCCATATCAGATGAGCCCGTAGGGCGAATCTGATATGGACCTGATAATCCTTGTCGAGCGAACAAAAATACTAATAATTTTTTTATCGGTAATTCAACAATGAAATACAAACTAAATTACTTGTTTGTTAAGTTATACTTATTCTTTTTTACGTTTTGTCTTGCGACAACTTTCGTTCAGTAGTGAAAAACAATGCACTATTTTTTTGTCGAATTTTTATGCATGATGCGGTCACTTACATGACGTCGTCACTTACGTGACGTCACTCCATTCATTCAAATGCATCATGACGGTTACGCTAAGGAACGAAGGAAGGGACGTCTATATTGGAAGTAATGAAAATGTCACATTGAAACAAAATTCAGGATCATATTACATGTGATAAGGTAGGTTGAAACTGTGATAAATGTCTTGATGTTTTGGGGATAATCAAAAGGAAATTGTGCATATGTCAATGTCCTCAATGGAACTGTCAAGGTGTCATGGCGTCAATTTAGTTGTCATAGTGTAACTCTTGTTTTGAAGAGATCCCCCACTCCCTGTCACTTTTTCTTATTCATACCCCATCAACCGCCAATAGTGCTCTGTCCCTGTGCCCTATTACCCTTTTGAGATCCCGTCCAGAATTGAAGTTTGCTTCCTCCCCCTTCTGTCTCGGTTCTCCGTCGCCTAGTTTTTCTCCTTTCTTTACCAAATTTCAATAACCCCCACCGTCTCGCTGCAATGATTTACTAGTATTGACAAACTCACCAATCCGAGATTTGGTGGAAGTATTTACAGTGCCATGATGCCGAAAGTTATGTTTTTGTTGTTGTTGTTGTTGGGGGGGGCTAAGGGACTGCCATTATTTAGGAAACTCGTTTTTATTCCAGGAAGAACTTTTTCAGATACTCTCCGGACACTGTGTATGCGTTGCATTTTAATTGTACTTGTAACACTGCTTAGTGTCTGGGTAGATCTGATTTAGCACAACATTTGATCTCATCATATCATGTTTATTTTTTTTGTTGTTGATTATTGGTGTTTGTTTATCAAGATTATTTCTCTTTTTTTCTTGTTTGCATGAAAATTTGTTTTTATGTTTAAGATCATTGACATTTATTTACTACGCAGAAGGTGTGGTTAATTTTTTGTTGCACGTTTATGTTATGAGCTATTTTTTTCCACATCATTCACGTGTTTTTTTGCTCTTTGATCACTGAAGCGCGATTGGCCAAAAAATAAAAATATATCCTTCCGCAACATGTTCGCGCATGCCAAATGACCAACCGCTGATAATTTCTAGTATCACTTGTTGCTGGTCGTCTTGCCTTTGATACAAGCTTTAAGATGTAGAAGAGATCAAAGGAAACTCTCTCAAATTACCGATAAAATAAAATCTTAAGATTTGGAAGACCATACAGGTACCTAAATGATAGAGAACAAATATCCAATAGGATCTAAATGGAAACTCAAAATCAGCTAAGGGCATGCTTTTGTATTTATCATTAAATCCATTTTAGTTGTAAGATCAGACCAAAAAGAGCAATCATGGTTTAGCGTCTACCTTACTTCATTCCAAGGAGAGCGAGTTTTGGTTCCATTTGCTCGAGAAGGTTCAAAGAACATTATACAAAGGCCGTGACTATTCTTCCGGATAAAGCCGGGAAAATAGGTGAAAATATCTATTCCCTCGGCCAAAAATGAAATGCAAAAATTATACGATTTTTTAAGCTTCTCATTAAGAACCACAATTCTCATATTTAAGACAAGCCATTACTTAGGTTTAGTCGTTTGAGATATCATTTTCTCACTTAACAGATAAGCCAAAAATCGCTTGACCCCCCTTTATTCAACTTGTCGAAAATTGCTGTAACTGTTTAAACGTGCTATTAGATACCTACAGGAAAATTTCCATTAAACTCGCAAAAACTTAAAGTACAAAAAAATCAGTTCGTGCCATTTTGCCCCTTTTGGGCCTCTTCATCCTAAAAATATGATATTAACATTTTGTTCAGCAATGACTTTGCCAAAATAGTTGCCAGGGTTGAGACTATAGTGAATGACCCGGAGCGGAGTGAACTTTGTGTATTCAACCCTGGCCACTATTTTGGCATAGTCATTGCTAAACACCATCGGAGGACATTTTGAAATGGTCGGACATTTTAGCGAAAAAATAAGATGTTTTAGCAACAAAAAGGTGTACATTTTAGCAACAAAATTACAGGACATTTTAGCGAATTTGAAAAATCTAGATGAACATTTTAGCGAGATATACCACTTCCGTTCGCCATGCTTTGCATGTTGCAGCGATAGCAGTCTTGATAAGAGCTTTGCATCCTTTTACTGCCAACGCTAAGAAACATCATCTGATTTTAAAACAACATCAACACTATAACGATATCCTTCACATTTTCACTCTGTTTTCCGTGATTTGTTTCCAATTCAAAGATCTCTTTATCGTTCGGAATATATACAGTAAATAAAAAAAAGTACTAAACTGATTTTCATTCACATATTTGTGTAAATACTTACTTTAGGGTATATGTATTTTCCGTATTTAATACAGTTTTAAATGTTTGTAAGTTGCGAAACTTTGCCTCGAAGAGTATATATATCAGTATGATAAACACATTCTTTTTTCATTCTAATACATCTTTTTTTCAAATAATACACAACAATTTTTAAATTTTTTATCTTGATCACTGTATCTTTTACAATTTATTATTCGCTAAATTTTCCATTATTTTTTACAGGTACATTTTTGTATTAGTTGTACCGGTATTTAATCCTGCTAAGTAAATTTTAACATTGCAGTTTATGATTTAATTCATTTTGTTTTGCTTGAAATTCTTTGATTGAAAAAAAATGGACTGTTACATAAAAAGTATGCTGGTTTATAGGTTTTAAAATATTATCAATAATTTGAGAAAGGGACGATAAACAATTTCGTTTTCTTCGAAATATAGAAAATATGTGGATAAATATTTTTGGCCAAAATTATGAACATTATCAGTCTTTAAAATTTATACTTGATCAATTTTCGAATTTGCGTTTTTGAAAACTTAAAATTAAATGATACTAAATGAAAAATGTCTGAAAATGTAGAAACCCTGAATATGTTTCACATATTAACGAATTTACATGATGGTTTGGTTCTCACTTACTTTACCTGCTAGCAGACAAACAGACACAATATTTTTATGCAACGTTCCTCAAAATATTTGCTATACTTACTCATTTTCTAAACTGTTTAATAATAGTCCGTTATTTGTTTCTTTCACAGTGAGAAAATATCCATGGAGATACCCAATTCTTCTAAAAAATAAAGTACAAATCCACTGTCATCTAAATAATAAAGTAAAAAAAAACTGTGACAAGCTCACTTATATATACCTCCGCTCCCTCACATAAAATCAAATCAATTTCTTGAATAAATGGTGCATAACGGCAATGTGTACTTAAACATTCTGTAAAAGTTTCATTGAATTTCATCAAGTAGTCTAGGAGGAGTTGTCGCTACAAAGTAAATACCATACGGCTGACGGATGAACGGTCGGACCTCACACTGCCCACTAAAGAGGTGGTATAATAGTGAAAAAAATAGTAAAACGCATCGTTTGCTGGACCCTTTGAATCAATCAATGTTTATTACATGGATTTTAATTAATAAATAACTAAATAAATGATGTTTTTCTGAAAAGTTGAATTAGGGTAAACCCTGTTTCATTGTAGCAAGTACTTTCTTCAGTACACGTGATTGAAGCTTGTGTATTTTTTGTGTTTATTTCAGTTCTTATGCCCTTTAATTTAACAATCAGGTGTAAATCATGCCCAACTACTTATAGTAATTAGAGTTGAATACTTTGTAGCATGATTGTTTCAAGAATATTTTTTTCGATTTAACTAAAAGCTTCACGCTTGTATTTGACTGTCAACATCAGCCAGTTGAAACTTCAATATTGAAGCTGAAATGTAGAGAGAAATAACCTTATCAAACCCCAAGAAACATATTTTCAACTAATGGCCTTAGTTATAAATACTTTCTAGACTAGACCGTACTAAGTTAAATACTGTAGACATTATTGTCTTCAAAGTAAACTGGCTTTGAGTTGTTATTACTCCCCCTTGGGTCGTTGTCTCTTTTTCCCTTCTTTTTTTCTATTTCATTTCAGATTGCTAGATGGCCACCATTGTCTAAAAATTGGTCAACAAATCATTCCTTTAGTTGCCAGGCCATAATTTTCGGTCGTCATTTTTGGCAATTTAAAAGGTCGAAAGTAGAAATATCTTAAAGACGTTTTTTGGGATGATATCCCATGTGCAATCAGATTGATCTGTCAACATCTCAAGTTGTCGGCTTTGTTAGAAGCAAAGAAATCAGACAATTAGAATAATGAAAACCACGAATAGATTGGTAAACAAGCCAGGCTCAATGGCAAGAAAAAATTGAACTGATGGGAATCAAACTTATAGGGTGCTGCTTCCGTCGACTTTGTTGAACTTTACGGCGTGTTAATTGATTTTCAAAGGTTAAAATTGTCGGGTTTTCGATCTTGTCTGGTGACCCTCTGGTTAATCAATGTCTTTGTTGATATCATTTTTTGACTGAAGAAAGCCGATAGCTTGAGTTTTTGTGTGCTCCCCGCACTTCCAAAACAAAGTCCAAAATACGCTTTACATTGTTACTTTCAACAGTTTAAAACATTTAGGAGCCAAGGAAGAAAACAAATCAATATCGAAAACCTTAAAAATTCATTTTTAGTAACATGTAACGATAGATGAGGTAGTGACTTCTTTTTATTTTTAGTAGCTTATCGCTTTATTTGGTCGCCTAAGCGACAATTTTAATAGGCAAAATAGAGCCCAATGAGTAAGTATGCCCTTTTTTAAATAAAAATATTAAATACCTCTTCTGAAAACAACTTTTCTCTTTCTTTTTCACCATCTTTATGCTTTCTCATCTCTAAATTGTAGTCAAGGGAAACACCATTCACCCATCTGATATGGCGCCAGTGTGGGCTGTGGTACCTGATAAAAAATCCAGATATTCATCTTATTTGGGTCGCATTTCTGAAATCATTGATGTTACACAGTGTTTGTCATGTAAAATACAAATAAAGATGAGAATTAAAAAAAAACAAGTCTATCTTAAGGTTTATCATATGATCCCTCTTTCACAGTTTCTTAATAATAGCATCGGAAATCTGTCATAGATCCCCTGTGTAGTGGATAGATAGATTTATAAATAAAAAACGGTGATTTTTTTTTCCTATACACCAGGGCCGCTTTTGCATATCAATCCAGAATTAACGATAGCTCCTGTTTTGTTTAGACAGAATGTCTCACTAATTCCACTCATAGAAACGAGGGATCCTATAAAGAAATGTTTACCATGGAATTATTCGAATAGTTATTGTTAATGCAAAAATCACCAATCTTATCCAATGCATCATTCCTGCTTTTAATATGACTTAATGTCTAAGAGTCACAGACGAATCGTTGGTCAATAAAAGACAAAAATCCGTCAGAAAAAAATCTATTTTTTTCTTAATTACATCTACTACTTACTCGAAACTTCCGGAAGTAATCTCAATCACTTCTTTTAACTTAGGTTTGATTACTGCTGAATACTGCAAAATTAAAATTGACAATTCATTGACATTATCGATATGCAATTTTGTTTATTGTTTATACATAGCAATTATGCTTATAATAAATAGTGAAGTTATTTAAGTTACTTAAACTGTTACATGGATTAAAACAAACCTAAGACAGATTCTTGTGGATCAATTTGTTCAAATTGCTCACTCCTGAAGAGGTCGCTTTTATTCTCTGTTCAAACAAGATTTTTTAGAGCCATGTCTTATACATCTTAACAAAAACCGTAGAAAATATACTACTAAAATTTGAAAATTCCTATTAAAACTTGTCGAAGGTATAATATAGACAAAAATTTGAAAATTTTATCAAATCTACCGATTTTATCAATTTAAGAACAAAATATATTCCAAATCATTATCTGAAAAACAGCAGTGTACACAAAATTTCTGGTAAGCTTTCATTTTTGCAATACTGAATTGTTAAAAACCTTTCATCTTTTCTGAAAAGACTAAGTCGTCTGTTCCCTTGAATGTCATCCCTGTACCCTTTTTGTGCTGGTTTAAATTATGTTGACTTTATGTTTCTTTTCTTATATATGTAAATGTGTATGCTAATTTATATGCTCATGTTGCACATTAGTGTGCGAGTTTAATTAATAAAATCTTTGAATCTTTCTGATTAAACATAAACCACTTAATTGAATTTTTTCTTGATGAGTGCAGATCAAATCGAAATATTTGGAACACTAAAATCAAAATATGAAAGGCTGATCGGGAAAAAAAATAAAAACGTCAAGGACATCGCTTTGTTGTGTAATATTTTTTTATACTATGATCAATTTGATTGTTTTGTGTTTCATTTTTTTTCTGGTCTGTTTTTCTGTATAATTACTCCTTGTATGTATTCAATGACCTCACCATCGTTGCCAAATTGTGATTTTCAATGCTTGATCCTCCCTTTGTTATGGACCACTGCATTTCAGGAAATATTCCACACATAGCACTTACCAGCTTCCGAGTCTGGTATGTCTACAAAAAAAGTTTTAGACCAATACAATAAATACCAAAAATTTCGAATTTGCTGCAAGCCTCTTTTCCTATGTAGTAATTGCTTAATATGCATGCATTATAGTGCTGTCACTATTTTACAAACACTTTTAACCTCTCTAATCTGACTAATCTAATAATTCTAACTGCTGCATCAGGGTCAAAACAAATAACAACTCTACAAATTTATTTGCATTTTGTTTACATGTGCAACTTAATGGAATTCTATTGAAAGTATAACAAAAACATTTAGCACAGTCTTTTAATTTCAGCTACTGATACAAAACGATATATATTTTTTGCTTAATAACTTAAAACATATTTCCACCAGATCTATCCCAATACCCTGAGATATAGACTGCATATTGACTGGCACACGGGTAATGAGGAAGTCGTAGGCGAGTGAATTATTCATGTATAAGTCCGTACTTAATAACAAAGTTAAAGTGAACCGAGAATTGACATACCATGTAATAATATAACAAACTTTGCAGCTTACAAATAAAGATTGGCAACTTCTTTTTTAAAAAAATAGTATTCAACACTAGAATATCTAGTAATATTATACTTTACCAATATATTTTCTCTATATGTCTTTGTTACCAAGCCGGTCCAATATATAGTATATTGACCGGGCCCGGTCCAATATAATGGAATAAAGGGCTACGCCGGGCGCAGCATGATACAACCGCAGCATGTCGACCACTGGAATTTCAACAAAAGTAGTTTAAAGTGAATGTGGACACAGTAAAGAGCTTGACACAATAATTAGATGGACACAAAAAGAAGCTTGACACAGTTATTAGCTGGAAACAAACTACAGAAAAAATCAACCCTTTGATCACTTATTGATAAAAAAACTGTAAGAGCTATGCAAAATATGTTACTATCAACTAAAACTTTACATCAATAGAAATAAAAAAAAAATCCATCGAAATCTGATGAAAAATAAAGATTTGACATTTTAGAAAAATTGCAATTTTGGCCCCTTTGACCCCTTGTAGCTCGGAAAAGGTAAGAGCTACGCCAAATCCTTTGGCATACCACTGAAAGCTTAGATCAAGAGGAATCCAAAGAAAAAACTCCCATCGAAATCCGATGGAAAATAAAGATTTGACATATTTAGAAAAATTGCAATTTTGGCCCCTTTGACCCCTTGTAGCTCAGAAACGGTAAAAGCTACGCCAAATCCGTTGACATACTACTGAGAGCTTAGATAAAGAGGAATCCAAACAAAAAAATCCCATCGAAATCCGATGAGAAATAAAGGTTTGACATATTTAGAAAAATTGCAATTTTGGCCCCTTTGACCCCTTGTAGCTCGGAAACGGTAAGAGCCACGCCAAATCCGTTGACATACTGCTGAAAGCTTAGATCAAGAGGAATCCAAAGAAAAAAATCTCATTGAAATCCGATGAAAAATAAAAATTCTACATAATCTGCAAATTCGCAATTTTGGCCCCGTTTGGCCCCTCATAGCTGGGAAAGGAAACAAGTTACCAAAAATCTAATAGCTGAGTGCAATATTAATTTTTCGCAAGGAATCCTTGAAAAAAAACTGCATCAAAATCTGACTTAAAATAAAAAAAAATAATTTTTTCAAAATTTGCCCCTGTTGGGCCCCATTTATCTTGTGAGTGGTACATGCTACGTGAAATCCGTTGCATACTCCAGATTGGAAATTTCCTCAGGAGCACACTGAAACAAACCCCATCAAAATCCAATCAATAATAAAGATTCTACAGTCAAATATGTGAAAACACCCAATTGAACCCTTTTTTGGCCCCTAATTCTGAAATTGGTGGGGCCAAAAACTAAAGGAAAAAAACGTTTCTCAAGAATGTTCCAAAAAACATCATACTAAGATTTGAAAACAATCCATCCACTAGAAATAGAGTTATGCTGTCCACAGACACAAAAATACCTAATTTAACCCCTTTTTGGCCCCTTTTTTTGCCTCTATTTCAAAAACGGGTCGAGCAGGGAACGCGAAATTTAAACCCGGGCTTAAGCTTGTGCCAACAAACATCATGCTAAAATTTGATAACAATCCGTTCACTAGAACTAAAGTTATGCTGTCCACAGACGCCGACGCCGACGCCAACGCCGACGCCGACGCCAGCGCCATACCATAATACGACCGCAAAATTTTTGCAGTCGTATAAAAATACGGAAGTGCATTTCCAGTAATTGTACTTGTCAATTATCACTGCCATTGTTATTTTCGCCATCTTTTTATCTTTAAATTAAATATAAAATTTATTTAATCGTTTTAATGAAATATAATGTGATTTGGAATTGATTATTTCGAAACAGGTGTTAAAATAACATTACCCGTTTCCAATGTATATTTCATGACAATATTGATTTTATTGAGGAGTTGCTTAAACACCTTTAAATCCTTTTCCTTTTTTAATTTTTGGATTTCGAAATATTTGAATCTTATCAGACATAATTTGTGGGAAAGGTCATCTATCTACTCGACTAAATTAAACTGTAATTTCGATGCTTTCGAAGTTGTTTTAAGAGCCACAACAGCATTATGACACTACCATTTACAGTTTTCATTACATAACAAACATAAAAGAATATTTCATTACATTTTTTTTTGGTCCCTTACAAAAAATCTCATTGATGAAGACACTACACGTATACTGCTTTTGGGGGCTTTAATATGGTAGAACACAAAACATACCCAAAAAAATCCTCTTAGAATAAAAAGACAAGGGTCCATGTTTAAAAAAAAGACAACAATTAGTAGAGTATAATATAACAAATAGTTCATGTCACTTCGGGTCAAATGGCAGTTTATGGACCGGTCTCTCCGCTTCGGTCCATATACTATTTTGGGAGTGAGAGACCGGTCCATAAACTGTCATGTGGCCCTCAGTGCCATGAACTATTTGTACATTATAGTAATGAATAAATTTTCTTCTTATAGAAACTATGTCAGGAAATGCATGTTCATCTTTTGGAAGTTTTCTACATCTTCCGGTTTTAATTGGAATTTTGATTTTGCAACATTTAATTCTGAGATTATTTTTTTTTAAGATGGAGATAGTTTTTTTTAAATAAGATCACTGATCCATTTTTGAATTGATACATCAGATAACCTTTCTGTTACAAAAATAACTGGATAATGATTGTTCTACGAAGTTTGTCATGTGTCATTAAGCTTCAGGTATTCTAATACATAAAAATTTTCTACAAAATTGTAAGTGAATGTTTTCAACAACCTCAACAGTGTTTGGAAACCAAATATTTCACAGCAGGTATTAATATCAGTATGATCAAAAATCAACTATTGATATATTTTTTAATTTTTCTATATAGATCGAATGATGCTTTTTGTGATTCCTTAGGCAGTTTTTTCATCCTTTTTGAAAATGAACCATTATAACTAAAAATCATACTTAGGTATGAGAAAGAGTCACTGACCCCTTGAAGACTTTCCCCACATAACTGAAGCTTGGTTGCATTCCCATTCCTATCTCAGTGTTGAGAAACACATATGCCAAAATAAGTATTGTCTTAGTGAAACAACGTATGTAATGTGCAATTGAATATAATTGCATTATTTTACTGCTTTTGTACGTTTAATCCTAGACTTCTGGTTGCAAAGTTTCTCAATCTGGGCCTTAAGTACTATTTTAGTTTAAATCGATTTTATACATCATTTTCGAGCTTTGGCTTTTCTTGTATAAATACCGAAACGAATGCTCTAGTTAGAGTGGGGTTTGTGCATTCATGATAAGTGACAAAATAGCGAAGGTACTGTTAATTTTAGTTCTGCATAAGCTCATTTCGACATCTTACAGATAAATAATGCAATGTTAATCCACATCTGAATAGGAGAGAAAATATTCATAATGGTAAAGTGAATGTTATAGAGCGCCGTCTCACTATTACTTACCTTAGCATCAATTGCTTGAAACAGCCAATTAGTAGGGTATTCTGTGATTTCTGGTTCTGTTACCCTCTAAAAAGTAAATACAACATTCCTTTAACCAGAAATATTTAGCTGAAACAAATATTGCAATAAACACCCTCTAAAAAGTAAATACAACATTCCTTTAACCAGAAATATTTAGCTGAAACAAATATTGCAATAAAAATTTTCTATGTATGCACTAAAAATGGTTAATTGTTGAAATATATTTATTCATCATCCTTTCTGGATGTGGTTAATCCATAAAATATTGGAAGTATGTACGTAAGCTCTGGCCGATTAAGAAACAAAATAGATAAAACATGGTAAAAAAAAAAACAACATTCTTACTTGTTTTGGATTGTCTTTTTTCAATTTTGGTTTTCTCATTTTCGGTAAAACATGTTGACTGCTCGTACCTCTAGACACTACAAAAAAAAACATTCGTGTTATCTGTCATAAAAATGTTTCCATTGTTTAGATTCGCTTTCTTGAAAACTTACAGAAATTAGGAGATTAATTCTTTAAAATCAACTATATGTACTAGTGATCCGAAAATATTTACTTTTTCGGAATATAATTATGTTAAATATTTCTTAATTACTTTCAGATTATTTTTGATAATTTACCCCTTGCTGGTCGCTCGAGATAAACTATTCGCCATAAAGTGCCGGGCCGTGGTGAAATAAAATAAATATTACCATTTGCATTTGACTGTTTTGAAGTTTTTTTAATGTCAGGATAAATAAACGAGCTTCTTTTCTTTTTCTGAAAGAAAACAAGAGGCTCTCAAGAGCCTGTCGCTTACCTGGGCCACCACTGACATATGCAATTAAAATAATCCCAGGGAAAGTTCACTCAAAAAATTAAATTTGATATGTTATTCAAACATGCATTTTAAAACGTTGTTGCCGTGACCCGTTTTCAGATCTTAAGTGGTTATTCTATAATTTGTGTTTTTGCATGAAAATTTTAACAAGCAGGGGGCTGCCATATTGACTTCTTCCGGTACCTTATACAAGGCTTCCGGTACCTTATATAATATGATTTGATTGGTGAATACTCGATATCCATATACCATATAGGAAAAATAAACTACAATGTACGCTATCAATTTACAATCAAAACATGAACATCAAGTTAGAGAAAAAACTATTAATTGTCCGAATTTTGAGTTTCTATTAGTAATAAAAAGAAAATGTTAAAGAAACTAACCCTTTTTCAAAAGAATGGAAATTTCTTGCATACCTTTATTTTACTCCTTTCAAAAACAAATGTGCACACGTGCGGATATTTTTCACGGTTTAGAAATTGTGCACTTACACTTCGTTGTTGACAAAACTTAATCCTCTGTAACATGTTACCTTGTTAATTGTAATTGTTTATTGTCATTAATTAAAACCCCAGGTGGCCCGTGTGACACAGGTGAATTATTTGTTCAGGTGATTTTTTTGTTCAGGTGGTCACCTGTGACACGCACGCCACAGAACTTATTGCGTGTTTATTATGTATGAATATATGCTTGTAAACAAGTCAATGAATCATTTAGTCCATAGTCGGAATAATA